>KK119844.1:158574-197087 GCA_000611955.2 Stegodyphus mimosarum
CGCTCTGTTGGAATAATTTCTCTGCGTATCATTCAATGTACGACTAAAAAAGGCAATCGCTTTTCTATCCTGTGTTAATACCGCTCCGATTGCATAATTTGATGCGTCTGCATAAATTTCTAGACCCTTGTCTTTCTCCGGGAACTTTAGAACTGATTCATTAATTAAAGATTCTTTTAACTTCTAAAACGCGGCGTTTCCTTAGCTCCATGAAATCTTGTATAGATGGTAACAGTCTGGGCAGGATTATCTGGATAATCTCCGGGTCCGGCCTCGTACCATACAATAATTTAAAGACTTGTATTTTTCTCAAAATAAATTCCGATAATTCATCCACCCGCTGTTGGTACTTGCTAAACAATTCAGCTTCGAGTTTGGCACGGCCTTTAACAACAGGAAACGCTCTCAAAATTGCTAGTTTGAAATTTTCGTAAGTGTAAGTCGGCGTTCCCGGTTCTCCCAGCAGACATTTTCCGATGCACTTATACCAGTTCGACGCTTGGCCCCTCAATGCTCCTGTAGCTAATATAACCTTCTGATATTCCGGAACTGGATACAGCAAAAAATACGCTTCTAACTTTTCCAGGAATGTGTTCACAGGTCCTCTGGCATCAAAAACTACTGCCGGCTTCATGGCTGCTCTGATGGTTTCCGCTATGAATCCAAATCCATCAGGCATTGCAGCTGTCTTTTGGGATGATGTACTTGGCATAGTCAATCTTCCTTCGATCATTTTTTCTGTTCGGGCGCCAATATAAGGTTTCTCCTTCAATCTCTTAATTTTCTTGCTAAACATACGCTGTGAAACCCTACGTGGAGAACAGTGAGCAAATCTAAGCTATGTCCTTTAGTGTTGAAGAACTACAAAGTCAGAAGGAGGGTTTAAAGGACCCTTTTATTCAAATAATTACAACTCTCCAACTTGAGAGTAAGCCGCTACTTGGGCTGAACTAAAATAATATGAAATAAGATGTGTTAACAATTCAAATACCTAAGTTTAACCTCAAGTAGGACGGCGAGGGAAGCCTAACTCTCAGTGAAATGCAATAATGCAAATTTCACGAGCCAGAACTAGTAATTGTAATTGCCTATGAAGGCGAACTTTCACTAGACAGAGGAAATCTTTGCGCGCACAGCCTTACGGCGATAAGTCCAAGACTCTGTCTCTTCCCCTCGTTAACTCCTGCCTTTTAAACTGCTATCAGATATATGCGATTTGCATAAATATCTCACTCGCGCTAAATTCGGGCAGCAACTGAAACTTTGAGATATCGATAGGAAAGTTCAAACTCAAAATAACTTGGTTAGTTAAAATAATGAATGCTACATAGTTAATGAAATTAAGCTTATTGAAAATGAAACAAACGTTTTTAGTACAATTCATAACCGCAGGTAATTAATAATTACGCAAATTTACCACTAATTGAAATTTTCAGTTTAAATAAGTACATTTAAATACACTTTCTCGATCTACATACATTATGTACATACTGCATGAATTAATAGTAATATAAAAAGTTATTTAACGCATTATAATTATGACAATAATTATAATTATATAACAGAATGAAATTTTCAAATAAGGAAGGAGATTGCTTACCCATTTCCTAAACAGAAATGCTCCCGGTAGAATTCACTTTGTTAGAAAATGTAGAACTTTTTAGAGCATTTTCCAAAAAACTTTCCGGTTTTTTTTTTTTTTAATTCATGCATTTTTGTTCAGAATATCCGATATTAAAATTTAATATTGTTATACTGCATAAATTATTAATGATATAGCAAGTTAATATTTTAGGAAAACATAAGTAACGTTCGAAGACGTAGATCTTTAGATCTGATTTGTTACTTTCTCATGCTCCGATCAAGTTGGCCGAACTCCTCTTAAAGGGCTAATTGGGCCTCCTATGGCGATTCCCGCAATTTAGTAAAATGCATTCGGTTCTATTCGTCGGCACGCTTTTGTTCTTAAACAGAAGAAGAGTTTTCATGTCGCTTTCAAGTATTTACTTTTTGCAAAAAGGAATAAAAACTTTACAACTGGAAAAAAAAAGACATTTTAAAAATAAATAACATCTGTAATTTAAAAATTAATAAAGATTAATAACTATCATTTTAAAATTTTAGAGAAAATTTTTCCATTATTATCCGGAGAGATCGATGATACCCTTTAAAATTATTAATATTGCACTTTTTCTGTTTTGCATTACGATCAAAAGTATAATCCATTTGTTTTTGATAAACCTATTAGACATGCAGCTTAAAATAGAGGTTCCCAACGGGGTCGGTAATGATTCCCTGTGAGGTCGACAAAATTTTAAAGGTGGTCATTGATGATTAAGGGGTCGATAGCAGAATATGCGCTGTCAATTAATCGGCGCAATAAAGATCCCATTGATTAGAAAATATTTCCTGACAAAATTGATAATTAGTTATTTGTTCGTATAAAATCATACAAAATCAAGTCTTATTCAACTACATGGATACGCTAAGTTTTGAAGCTCAAATATAATAACTAAGTTTTGGAATAGATTTCGTTAGGTTTGTTTAATTATGGCAAGCACTCGACGGTTATCTGCCTAAAGGGAGGGATGCTTTAAATGAATGCTAAGAAAAATTGGCCCGTATACACGTTACACATGGGGAAAATCATGAAAATACCCAAGCATCAGATCCGTTCGTTGAATTCGAACCTTGAAGTGAACTAAAGTGTTCAGCGATTTTACAACTCGGCCCCCGTTTAGCGTGCCCAAGTTTCAGAATAAAAATCATTTCGAGAGAACTATCACCAAATTAAAGTTATTACCGAACCAACATTATTGGCTTTTTCCTCTAGTAGAAGAAGTTCTCAGTCAAGTCAGCAGTTTATTACGGAACACAAGAAACAAAAATAAATAAATAAAAAAAAATCTGAAAGCCTTTCAGATTTTATATCACCCCCAAAGGGGCGTTTTTTTTTCCTTTACACACATATACACGTTTCGAGAACACACGGGCTAACGTCCTTTTGGGCTAAAAATATTTAAAAGCAGCATATCTTTAGAATTTCCCATGGACAGTCTCGCACCCTGGAAATAAAATTGCTTTATTTCGTGGAATGTTATCACTGCTCGCTTTAAAATCGTTGAGATTTTCAATCAAAAATCGTTACAGTTTTACAAAATATGGAATAGATAATAGGCATATTCGAAATTCAAAATTCGGACTTCCAGATCTCCATATTCCGGTGCAGTACTGCGGTACTGATGGTTTTACGTACAGTTGTTTTTTCACAATGCTAGAAACATACATACATTCATACAAACTCTTCATTATTTAATTTCTAATTATTTAATTTCAGGGCAATAATATTTGGTGACAACAATTTGGAAAGTGATTCAGTGCCTTTTAGTGATTCGACACATATACACCAAAATATGCGTTATGGTCAACAGCAGGTTATTAATGCTTACGGTTTTCAGTAATCAAAATCTATACATGAATTTTTGATAGCACCAGCACCCTTAACCAGTCTGTTTTATATTCGCTTTCTTTCTACTGTAATCAATATTTTTCCGTAATATTTATTATTTACTCATTGCAGCACCAATCATCTTTATCATTGTTTTTAGGCAACGTACTCTATAAATTTTCACGCTAAATTTCTATAGTACTCGCATGGGCAGAGAGTAGTATCCTTTCAATAATCAAATAAATAAATAAATAAGAAAATGGAAAGGAAACAGTTGATTACAGAATTTTTATTTTGAAAAGACTGGCTGTTATTTCACATGGTACACTGGACTATTCTACATAAGCGCCATTATTTCACATGGTGTACTGGGCTATTCTAGACAAGCGAGCCATTTCTTGTATTCAAAGCCATATTTTTGTGCATTCTGCTATCACTAGTCCAATGAAAAATACAATAACCGTTTGCTCGAACTCCTCGTTGTTGGTAAAGCACTTTTCAACCAAAAAGTAATCATCTTCTAGTACAACACTACGTTGTGTTTCACAGCATCTACATAATACCTGTTTTAGAACTTTCAGCGCTAGGTCTGATAACTTCCAACAAGCTCTGAGCTTGTACTCTGAAATAACAATCTTTTCATAAAATTTATGTTTCTACATAGCGCTTTGGTGAAGATGAAGAGTTTCAGCAAGAAAATGCATTTCTCAAAGAACAGAGGCAGAAGAATATGCCGAAGAGCATACAAAAACGTTTCCCTCTTTTGAATAAGTGCCTCAGGACCATTAGACGTTTGTGTAAAATAACAGTATAGAGTACGCATTTTCAAAATAAAGAATGATTTTTGACTTTTTAGAATTATTTATTATCGAACAAGTATCACAGTCGGAATTTACAAGTTTTGTACAATGAAACTAAACACCTGCACCTGCAGTAGACTACTGTATTATTATGGCGTAGACTCTCTTTTGGAAACTATTACTGCAGCTATTCTGCTTGAAAATAACCAATACACGTCTTATTTCATCATTAAAGGCTTTTTTCGGTCATCATTCTTGCAAACCAGTGGTTGTTTCACTTCATGATAACACAGAAGAAAAACTTTTAAATTTGTCCTCTAGAATATCCCAGATGGGCTTAATGTTATTAAAATTAGGAATTTGTGCAGAGTGTGGAAGATATTCAAATTCACTTTCATGTTCACTATCTAACACCAGTTTTGCGGTGTGAAGTAGAGAACTGTTGTCTTGATATACGGCATTCCGTTGAGAATACGAAGTTAGAACAGCTAGGTATATTTGAATTGTCAATAGTCTTTGATGTCATTAACCAACCACTGCAGATTAAGAAGAGAATCCAGAATAATCAGATTTCTCAGAAACTCTATAAGGTATTTCTCCCGCCTTCTTCGTAGGCCTCCGTTGTGTAGTGGTCTGCGTACTCGACGCGTAACCGAGATGTCAGTGGTTCGATTTCCGTCGAAGGTGTTGCTCATTTTTCATATCTCCTGCTTCCAAATAACCTAATGTCTCTACAACTTTATGATACTATCGCCAAACCGTCACAAACTTAACCTCATGCTTCGCTGTGGGGATGGGGCAGTCTGGATGATGGGTCTCTGAAAGAGATCCGCATTTATAAATCTTCCGCAAAGTGCTAAAGACGCTGAGCAACATACACTTTGCATTACCTACTGTTCAAATTTTGCTTGAGGACATTTTTGAAACAGCATTTAGTAGCACGAACAATACTTATCGGTCTTCGCAACAGCCACCCGACAATGAACATTAATCTTTATTTATGTAAAAAAAAAAAGACTTGTAAAGTTTCCCACATGCGCTTTTGCAGAAATTGGTGAGTTCTGGAGAATGGTAAGTTCTTCCATAATTTGAGACAGCGAGTTTTATTCTAGTCAGAGAGCAAATTTTTATTTCGAGATAGCAAATTTTTATTTCAATCTAATGCTTCAAGTTCGAAAGTTTTTATTCTTTTGGAAGAGCTAAAATTCAATTCTTGCACACAAAAAATCTTTCCCAGATAACTTACATTTAAGTAATTATTTTTAAGTAATTAACGAAGTTCTTTAATTTTCTAGGTATACGGACATGCTCCTGCGCATTATGCCTGTTGATACATTAAAAAAATAACTTGCTATCCTGTAGCAATAGAAATAACAGCCAGAGAAACACCAACAATTTGTCTTCTTCTGAAGTGTACATTATTCCTTTTTTTACCTTATATATTTCAGTACTATTGGGCAAAATCTAATTGCAATTACAGTTACAATTACACTGCAATAGTAATTTGAGTATGTAATTGCAATTGCAATGTATTTTAACACAAATTAAAATCTCATTGTAATTGCAATGTATTTTAATTAGATGTAAATTAGATTTTTCAATTACAGTTACATGTATTTGCAATCCCATTGTAATTGTGAAATATTGTGATTACAATGTATTTTCAATTACATTGTAATTGTAATTATAATTACAAATTTACTGTATAATCTAATTACAATTACCTAGTACCCTATGGAATTAGATGCCTTTTGTGGAGGATTTATTAAGGGAACTCGTCTTTTTTTTCAATTATACAGGAAATAAATTGCGAAAACTTCAGTTATCTTCAATTATCGTATGTGTTCCATTTTTCTACCTCAGCTGGTAAAAACATGACTCTGATCCATTATTATCCTCTTTTATTACTATATGTACTAAAATTTTCCATTACGTTTATGAGTGTGATTTGGTTTAGTGTTAGATAAAATCCCTATTTTCAATAAATTAATATTAAAAATATTTACTTACGAGTGATTCCATCTATACGATCTATTTTCTAGAGCTTCAGGTTGCGGGGTTCCACACTTTACTTGCTTTTATCCAACAGGTAAGTGTGCAGGAATCTCTTGAACAGCTAAGCGAAAAATCGCTTTAGTTCAAGAACAGAGACGTAAACTCAAGGTTTAATTATCCTTTATTGCTCAAAATAAGAATTAAACAGTCGGCCCCTTTCTCAGGGCGTACAGCAAAGCCTCCACTTGGGCTTGAACTCAAAATAATAAGAACTAAGACTTGACTAATGCTTAACTAAAAAGATATAGCCGATGCTATCAAAATCCTAAGTAGTTGGGAATATATATCGAATAAGCTAGCGAAGCTGTCAAGGGCCTGAAATATGGCTGAGCGTAGTAACAGCTTAGAGAGTCGTAGCCAAAAGGCAAACGCGCGCTGGTCAGAAACTCTGAGGCTGTCTAGCTCAGCCAGTGAAACTTCAACTTAAATACCATTCTTACTCAATTGCATTAAACGCGATTCTAAAAACACATTCTGGTAGGAAATTGTAAGCTGAAATTAGGAGAGACAGGAAAGTATCTTAAACTAAAGATAACTGTTAAAAACTTAGGATAAACCTTACATCTTTCCCGCACCAGAATTACAACGACCTTGTTTAAGAGTGTAAATTCTGCAAAACTTCTTAAACTTCAAAGTTAAACTTCTAAAATGTTCCTTTCTTCAGTCATTCTCATCCTTAAACTTTTCTGTTAGGGCCAATTTTACGAAGGATTTAAAGCTAGACTAAAACTAAGAAAAATAGTTTTTACAATTTTACAACTTGAATTGTTACAATCATCTGCTTCACCTTCACTTTCAGTACTTTATCCGTCTTGGTCCTTCCAAATTATCTGGAAGGAAACAGTATTAGTTGTGTCTTTTACAAGCATTTCCATTCCTTACAAATGCTCTTTATTAGAAATCTTTGGCCCTCAAACAGCTTTACACAATTTACAATCTTTTCCTAAAATCTTAAATTGAAGTTCAAGTTAAGAATTTTCACTATTCATTCAAATCTTTCCGACTAAAAGATATTCACAAACTAGTTTCTGGCAACTTGCAAATTTTCAAAAGATATTTAAAAAATAGTTCTTCGCCAACTTGTAAATTAAAAAATCTTCCTGCTTAAAAGATAATTACAAAATACATTCTCGCAAACTTACGAATTCAGACTTCTTGCTTTAAACTGCATTTAGAAACTTTAAACACCATGACATAAATTGAACGTTTAATGCAAAATAAGTAAACAAAGAAAGTTTTCACTTGTCTTTTTGGCTTCTAAACTCCCCCATTCTGAGACGACAAAACTGCTCAAAAGTAGGGTATTGTAGAGCTTGAAGTTTCATCATTCTCTTTGGATGGCTAGTACCCTCTGTCGGAATCTCCTTTCGTTTCTTCCCTCTGCCGATGAAACATGCTGATTTTCTGATCGGCTGGAGGTTCTGGAACTCCGGTCACCTCTTTACCTCCTGTGGGCCACTTCGTTGTTGAGGATCCTCAAAACTCCTTTTGAGTTTTCTGGCTTGCTGAAACGGCCCAGCTACCGCGTCGGCTGTCCTTTTCCTCTGGCGATTCTTCGCTCCGTACTTCTTTTGACATCCTTTGGGGTGGTTGTCGTCAGGTAACGCAGACTATATGGCGAAGCATCCTTCGTTGTATCCGGATTCTGTTGTGGTACCACTCGTTTCACTGGATTGTCGTCCACTGTTCTTTTCCTTTTCTCAGCTGGTATTGGTGTTGGTTGCGGGAGAACTTTCTTTAGTCGCTTTTCGGCAGTTTTTCTTTTCCTCTTTTTCGTTCACCCTGGACCTTGTGGCGGTTGCATGCGTTTGGCCGCTCTTTCTTCCGTGCTTTCGGCATGTTTTCTTTTTACTGTTGGGAGCCTGCAGCTTGTTGTTTTCACTGGAGTTCTTGGCACTCTTCCAGGATCCTGAAATAAATCTTTTAAAACTTGGAAGTCAGTACGACTATAATGAAGTTTTATTTGATTAATATTAGCAATTATTTGCCGGCCATTTGCAGTCTTTAAATAGAAAGTTGCATATTTAATCCTTTCAATAATGTACGGCCCTTCAAACCTGGGATCGAACTTGGCCTTTTAGGTTCGCTGATGCAATTGTGATTTTCTGCAGCTGGTTCACCGGATATAACGTGAAAGGCAATTCCAGCTGCTACAGGAAAGTCATCACGGAACCTTTACTGTCGAATGTTGCAGCTGGCTTCATAGCAGCTCTCACTGTTTCCCTGATGAATCCGAATCCCTCCATCGGGTTTGCTGGTGGCTGAGGGACTTGAAAGGTCGGAGGGGTCAACGTAAATTTCTCGTTTTCTAACGGCATAGCTCGTCAGAAATATTTCGGGCGCCAAATGTGGGGTTCTACCCTTTTATCTAACAGTTAAGTGTGTAGGAACTTCGTAAACAGCTAAGCGAATAATCGCTTTAGTTCAGGAACAGAGACGTAAACTCGAGAAGGATTAATTACCCTTTATTGCTCCAAATAAGAATTACTGTCTCTCTCTCAGGGCGCCTAGCAAAGCCTCCATTTGGGCTTGAACTCAAAATAATAAGAACTAAGACTTAACTAATGTTTAACTAAAAAGATATAGCCGAAACTATCAAAATTCTAAGTAGTTGGCCCCTAAATATCGAATAAGCTAGCCCGTAAATATCGAATAAGTTATATAGGGCCTGAAATACGGCCGAGCGTAGTAATAGCTTAGAGAGTTGTAGCCAAAAGATAGACGCGCGCTAGTCAGAAACTCTGAGGCTCTCTATCTCAGTCAGTGGAACTTCGACTTAAATATCACTTTTACTCATTTGCATTAAACGCGATTCTAAAAACACATTTTGGTAGGAAATTGTAAACTGAAATTAGGAGGGAGAGGAAAGTAACTTGAACTAAAGATAACTGTTATAAACATTGGATAAAGCTTACAAGGTAAAATTAATTACAAGATAAAATTACAAGGCATAATTAAGTGTCTAAAGATGACAGTTTCTGCAGAAGGTCTGGTTATATGGATTACGGCAAAGCACACAAAGGGTATATGCCTAAGAAGAGAGGCACTTTTGTGGAAGACTTGTGGAGGAGAGCAGTTGTTACTGGACTCCTATTCAACAGGGCCGATAGCAAAGTTGTTATGGGCCAGGCGACTAGTAGTTTTGACTTCAAGAATTTAAAGTAGAGAAGTACTGTTTGAATTAGCAATTACATCTATTTTTATTAATTTTTATTTATGCTTGTCACATAATGGTTTTAGTCTACTAAATTTTTATTTCTTTCACAAAGTTGCAATATAATTTGTGATAGGTATCAGGACTTGTATTTCTTCTTACCTGCTTGGCGAACATAACGTGTCCTGACTAGACAGTGAGTTTGACTACAAACTATGTCTTATGGAGTGTAGCAAAGACGACAAAAGGGTTAAATTACCTTTTATTTTCCACGATATCACAGGCGCTCCCGCACTTCGGGATACAAAGACCAACCACTTGTGGTCTGAACGTAAAAATATAAAACTACTAACTAACTAAAATTTAAGTAAGATCTAATTTTCAATATTTTACAAAGATGACTAACACTAAGACTGGCCTTTTAAATTACTACGTATGTAGTACGCAAACTGCGGAAAACTACAATACGTCTTTAGCTTTCAAGAGGACTAAAACCTCTGGCTTTAAAGGTGGACAGTAACTGATAGCAAGCTCGCGTGAAGTCTAGTGGCAAGATGGCTCATTCTATCCCCTTCTAACTCTGGCAAAAAGCCACAACTTAAATACTTAAGCGTTAGCAAATACAATTTGCATAAGCATATTCACGCGTTTACTATGGCCGGAAGTGGGAAATAAGAGATGATAGTAAAATTTTAAAATAAAATAAACGTTATTCAAACTTAAGATCCTTACCTAGGTACCGTGCATATTTCCAGTAAATGTACGAAAAATTATTTAATGCGAATACATCTTGTGGGCCCCTGTCAAATTGGAGGCCCCAGCAACTGAGGATGTTATGGTGTCCCTGAATTGGCCGTGATTGCATTCGAACCGAAACTGAAATAAGCGCATTTACTTTTTGAAAAACGTCATTGTCCCTTTAGGTCATTGAAGTTTCTTACTAATAATAATCCTTCATACTATATTTATGCAAGTATGAAATAATAAAACCAGTGTCTATAAAATCTGCAATTCTATGATAAATCTATGATCCATAGCTTTCAAAGAAATAATTTTTATTATTTATTGAGCACAGTATGGAAGACAAATACATGATTTTGTGAATATTTTACTCAATTATGTCATCAATTAGTTTATTTTAAAGACATCGATACTGCATCTATTACTTTTTCTATCTCTTTCATGTAACAACAAGAATACAATAAAACGAACATAAACAATAAATAAAAGAAAATTTCTTAATTTAACATTTTCACTCATCCTTTAGAAAATCTTAAGAAATATTTTGCGATGTCGAGCATGAATATTGTTAGGCTCATGCACTTTTAGCAAAACGCATATTCCATACTATTGGTGATGAGATAAACCACCGATGAGTTCGACCATTCCTCACAAATGCTCCAGAATGTCTGGAAGTTAAAAAAGTACTAATGTAAAATACTTTGTTAAATTTTAAAAATCTTTTGTTTTCCCATTAGGCCGAAACAAAGAAGCAACCGACTATACCACGATCTTGTAGATCCAGCGATACTTACTGTGATCGGAGATGTTCGAAGCCTCGAGACTGCTTTTGGCATTATACTACTGCAACTGATACCCAGAATGTGAAGAGAGTTTTCGATGATGTTCATACGATGATCGTCATGCTTAATCTTGAAAGCATTGCTCCCGCATAATAAAAAGTTTATAACTCAGTTTTCGTGAAATATCAGAAGCTTAAACGAATCCCACGGCCAAGATAACAGAAACTACATGAGTTCTCAATCATTTATCCTAAATACTCCAGAGAATGATACACTCTATATTATGCTATTTTCATATATTCATTCAATGAATAAAAATGATAGTGAATTACTTTCCCATTCTGTGAGTTCAACAGAAATACTCTTCTTTTCTCATCTTTCTTGCATTAAAAATTTAGTTTACTTGGGTCTTAATGTTAGCTTTATATAACTCTTAAGAATTTTTTTGTAATTGAATCTTCACGTTTATTTTTGCTTAATTACAATTTCGATACTTTTTTTAAGCTATAGCTTAGCAGTCAAAGTTAGTTAACCATTTTAGCATTCTTTTGAATGTGTTTCGGCAATTCGATAATTATGCGGCAAACTATTAACATAAACATTAAGAGCCTTACTTAATTTTCAACAAATACATGCTATTTAATAGCCACTTTATGAAAATATTTCACAGATATACATTTTTTAAGCTTATGAAAAATTCACCTTAAGTTTATCTAGTTACATCAGTGTGGAAGGAACTCGATACTTCCATTTCATTTTTAACTGTTAACTGTAATTTGAATTCAAAACATTTTCAAGCAGGTTTTTAAAGATGCTTTCAAAATAAATATTTGCAAAAAACTCATGTCTTTTTTCCATTATTTTTAGAGAAATTTTCTTCAAATATCTTTGGTAAAATCTTTCTTCAAATTGTATTCTACAAGATGTATTAAAATTGTATACATAAACTTCTAAAGAAATATGAATAAATTCTACAGAAAGCTCCAATGGATTTTTTTATTAAACAGCAAGAGCGTAATTATTGTAGGTCAGTAGAAAATAATACATAAAGAAATAAAATATTTTACTATGAGTTTTTTCAAAAAAGTATCTTTAGTATGGTAATTTTGAAAACGACATTCCATTATCATATCTAACTTTATATAAGTACGAGAAAACCTTTTAGTAAAACAGAACGAGAAAACCTGTAATTTTTTCTGATTTGTTAGAAATACTTATCTGTTTTTCTCGCAAAAATTATGCTTGCTTCTTTATGATTCAAACTTTAATCTTTTTAACCATTTTCTTTCATATCCGTACATGAGTGAAGTTAACTGTTGAAGATGTAGTAAAATAACTTGCAAGAAATATTCAGCAAATGTTTATTAAATCTCTTGAATAAGTAACATGATTTTTGAAACACAGCTTCAAAAATGTTGAAAATGAACAACTGAACTTTTCTTAACATTCACTGTATTTTTGTAGCTATTAAACAAGAAAATACTTTGTGAAAATTTTATATTGAAAGGCATGGGTGTTTTTAAATATCAAATTGGGCACGGCGTTCTTTAAATCTATTTTTAGATGAAATAGCATGTTCTAAATACACATAACTGTTTTAATAAAGTATATAAAGCAAGTTAATAAGTAACATTTAATAACCTTCTAAAATTATTATGTATGTTTTAAAATTATATTTCAAGCATTTTGTTTGTACGAATAATTTAACTCCAGGGAGAAATAAAAATGATTACTGACAGTTATTATATAATGATGATTATTCATTAATCTTTCTATTGTGAATATACGTTACAAGCATTTAAGAAAAAACTGTCTGTGATTTTTCTGAGTATTTAATCCGGATAATAAGATAAAATCAGAAAAGATTAGGTGACATCATGCAATGAAAGTATTTATTAGTGGTTCTCAACTTTTTTTCTTTTTTTTTTTTTTCTGCCTCAGCATTTCTTTTACCACTATTAGAAGATCAAGATCATTCCCCATTCCTTTTCAAAACCTGAAAAATATACATATACATTTATTTAGATTTGGATTAATTTTTAATGTCTTCTATAAATTAAGCAATAAAAAGTATTGACAATGTTGATAAATACCGAAACTTGAATAAAAGTAGTTTTTTGTGATCATAAACTAAAATTAAATACTTAACAGCTAAATAAAAGGCTTACCGTATTCTCTGCCCAAGAAACTATGAAATTCCCTCGCCCCGAGTTAAGAATCTCTGGTTTATACATTATACTAGTTACCCATAAATCTCTGACATTAAAATTAAAAGACGGGTGGGAATTCTTCAGATATAAAAAAAATTTAAAGGCGAGGTTAAAGCGTTTCAGTTACTTATGCGTATCTTTTGTGGAAAACATTTACTCCTTTTCTGATGTACGCATATTTATAAGATTTATTTATATATTTTACAATTCTTTTCAAAACAAGCCTGTCAAAAACTTATTTTTAATATTACGATTTCTCAGCTTATACATCGTCACTAATTTTCCTATATTCCGCATATGATAAGCTGTATCAATTTCAGCTTCTAAAAAGTTTTAAATAATTTCTTTTTTTATATGGAGTTAACATATTAATATATAAATAATATGCTAACTCCATATAAAAAAGAATATTAATAAACTGTAAGAAATTTGAATAACAGAAAACAAACTTATAATCACTGTGGGAAATAATAATAATAATAACAATAAATCTGAAAGCTTTGAGACTTAATATTACGCCAAAAGAAGCATTTTCTTTCATTTATACATACATATATATTTCGAGAGCATTTGCGGTAACGCCGTTTTGGGCTAAAAATATTCCTAAACGCCATATCTTTAGAATTTCCGATAGACAGTCTCGTGCGCTGGAGATAAAAATATTTTATTTTGAACAGTGTATTGCCACTGCTCGCTTTGAAATCGTTAATGGTTCTTGATAAAAATTCGTTAAGTTTAAAAATATCAAATAGATAATAAAGCAAATTCGAAATTCAAGATTTGGACTTCCAGATGCCCATATTCGAGTGGAGGTCTACGTTACTTAAAATTCAATGGCTCTATCGTTGTTTTTTCACAATGCGAAATAAAAATTCTTAAACATTCATTCAAATTCTTAAATATTTAATTTCATTATAAATATATACAAGGCGATAATATTTGGTAGCAACAATCTAAAAAGTGATATAGCCGTTTATAGTGATTCGACGCAAAATGCTGTTTTGAGACTAACACCTTCCTGAGATAGTAACAAACACAAACCGAAGACTGATATTATTGGACTGGCATCGCTATAGAATCCATGGGATTATAGAGTTACCAACTGAAAATTACTCAACTGATTAAAAGAGTTAAAATTCAGAAGAACTGCAGATGACCTTGAGAGAAAAAGTGTAGTGATAGAATAAGAGAAAATGCAAAGCGCTTTTTCTTTGATAAATTATTATTTCCTTTCAATGAGAAAAAGTGAGTTTTCATTTTGATGCTTTGGTGAAATAAATTCGTGCCTACTCAGAAGAAAAAACTGTTAAATAACTGCAATAAAATCTTTCTACTGTGAAACTTCCAAATTGCAACAGTAAATGATTCATATAACAAAATTTTCCATTTAAAAACAATATACTACTTAATACTGTTTCAATACTTTCAATGAAACACAGGATTGGTGCTATCCGTTTTCCACCCAGTGCAAGCTCTACATTTCCTAATTACTGCCGTCGATTGCCTTCCTAAATTTTGCCTCCATTAATTACCGCCGCTTGGTGTGGCTGTCGTATCAAATCCAAAACCCTCCCACCTTAAGTTGTTGGGAAGCAACCTTAACGTGCTAGAAATTTTAAAGAGTAAAACTTTTGAAAATAAACACCCAATTCGAAATTAAAAGGAAACAAAATCAAAGTTCAAATATTCATATAGTCTTTAGGTAGACCTGACTTCTCTTCCACTCCTGGTTTTCACAGATTTTACATCTTTTTGGCTATTTTCCATTGAACACCGTTCAAATCTAACTTCACAAATTCTTAAAATTCTTCATAATCATTCGGAAAAATTATTTGATACCTGTGGTGTTTTTAAACAATGGACTGAAATGGGAATAATTGAGACGTCACAGATGCGCATGTTTAACATTAGCACTTTCTTCTTCACAGGCCTGTAGTCAAGGAACTACACAAGTACGTCCGTATTCGATGCGTCTGCCAGTCAAACTTGATCCCCATCTTTAAACCAGTGTCTAGAATTGGTCCCAATTTATGAAAACTCATTCCATGTCTTTCAGATTTAGAGAATTTAAACATGGTGTTACTGCATTTACTGAAAAGGCCTTTTTGCAAGTGAACATTCGGCCTGAGGAACAAAACTATTTGAGAGTCTTCTGGTGTTGTGATAGCGACTGTAAATAAAATTAATTTATGTAATACAATCGATTAGACTTTGGTGTAAAGAGCAGCCATTTTCTTTTGGGAGCAGTTCTAGATTACCATTTGGGAAGATATTATGAATGATGTCCGATATAATCAAGATTATGTTAAGATTCTACTTTTGAGTTTCTATGTTGATAATTCAGTAACGAGCTTAAATGATACATGTGATATATTACCCTCCTTTATTGAGAGGTCTCAAGTCATACTGAGTTAAGGAAAATTCAATTTGAGAGGTCGGCAGTACGCCAATGATAATGATCCTAAACCATTTAGTTCTACGTTAGGACTTTTGTAGGAGAGAAAAATATTTATGCTGATGATAAATCTGGACTGATTAGACAGCTATTATTTTGAAACCTTGTCAAAAAAAATGATTCTTTCGGCCACTCATAAGGTATTCGATCCTGTTGATTTATTATGATACTTTTTGCTGAAACTCAAATCATTGTTCCAAAGGTTCAAAGGTTGTCGAAAAAAAAAAGCGTACCTTGGGACTCTGAAATCGACGCTTATACAAACAAAGAATTTATGAGCTGGTTTTCAGAACTTCATTTGCTGAAGGAAGCGGTTTCATTTCGATTGATCCAAGCAGGTAAAACATTTCTCTGCATACGTTTTGTGACGCTAGTCATTCAGCCTTCGCAGCAGCTGTTTGCATTCGTGTAGAAACCTCGAGAATACCCAAGTTCATCTCCTAGCGGCCGAAACTAGAGCAAAGAAAGTCTGTGTAAAGAAGGAAAGGTTTCATAGACGTAATGTAAACCAGTTTGCTACTAAGCCGTTACAATGGGGAGGGAAAATTCGCCAAGTTCAGGGAAGGAAGAACAGGTATGGGTAAAAATTTAAAACCATCAGAATTGCTCTCTGCCGTCGCAACGAATTTCTTTAACGTATCAACTTTTTTGGCGAGCCCAAAAACCGTGTCATCAATTTGTTATTCGATATGTCCTTGGACGACAGAAAGGTTTTCTTTAATTTGTTGTTCGATTTGTTGTTGGATGGCCGAAACTGTTCTTTCGGCTTGTTGCTCCACAGCAGAAATTCTCTCTGTTAATTTATTCTTTCACAGAAAAAAATTCTTTCTTGAACTTCTCGAACTTTATTTTCAACAGCGCTTATTCTGCCTTAACTAGCCTCAAATTTGTTTTCTATTTTGCAGGTAATTTCCATTTTCATCTCCTCTTGACCTTTTTTTGTACAGCTTTCATCCTATCTTTAAAAGTTACTTGATCAGCGTTCATCTTTTCTTTAACGGATTCTCGGCCAGCTTTCATTTCTTCTTTAAAAGAGCTGACTTCCCCTTCTATCTTTTCTTGGAATGCAGCAAATGCAGTCATCAGCTGCCTTAATTGTTCTTCCATTGCTCTTGTTACTGGTATTCAACCCCACTCCTGAAGTGTTGTGTGTGTTAGAAACAAGCCTCAGTTGTTATCCTTTTTTTTCCATAGTTTGTCATTGTGAGAGTGGCAACATCTGATCTTTATTGTAGTTTGTTGATGTTCGATGGATTTTGAAAATAGACATGACGCTCTGGAATATTAGATGTAAAGTTATTTTATTTTAAGTTTATTAGGAGAAAGGAGAACGGTTGCTGACGACGGACGTGATCGGTAAAAGAATCCAAGGTAATTTTATTAGTTTTATCGAATTTCATTTTATTTGATTTTATTGAAATGGAATCGTTAACTGAGAAAAGAAAACCTGTCAGAGCGTCATTTACGAAAACAGTTAATGCGATTCTGTAGGAATTAGAAAAGGAAATTCCCACGAAAAATCTGTGAAAACTAAACTTGTTACTTTAGAACGTTTATCTCTTGAACTTAATGCATTTGATACTCAAATATTAAATTCGGAATTTTCTGCAAATGATCAGTTTGAAAGTGAATGGGCAAAAATTGAAGAATACCAAGAAAAATTAGATTTAATACGAGTAGAAACAGAATTATTTTTCAACCGCCAAACGACACAATCCGTTGGCAATGTGCCGCCGAATTCGAACAAACGGAAATTGAAATCACCTAAAATAGAGTTAAAACAATTCGATGGCGAAATTAATGATTGGTTACCGTTTTGGGGACAATTTAAACGAATACATGACGGTAAAGAAATTCAAAACGAGGACAAGATGCATTATCTCGTTCAAGCCACCGTACCCTGTACGAGACCGCGTGATATTGTAAACAGCTTCCCTGCAACTGCCGAAAATTATGAAAAGGTTACAGAAAGCTTAAGAAATAGGTTCGGCAGGGAAGAATTGTTGGTAAAATCCTATATTCGGGAATTATTAGGTCCGATTATTAAAAATTGATCAAAGGCGAAAATGCAGTATATCGGAATTGTATGGTAAGATTCGTATTTACGTTCGTTGGAATCAATAGGAATGACAAGCGGCAAATACGCTGCAATACTGTTTCCGCTCGTGGAATCCTGCATTCCTGAGGAAATTTTACGAGTTTGACTTAGAAATCATACATTAATAATTACAGCAGAAAATTCTCACTCTGAGAAATTAAAACAGTTATTACTGTTTTTAAAGAATGAAGTGGAAGGAGAGCAGAGAATCTCTTTGGCGAAAGTTGGATTTAAATTAATTGATTCGGGTGGAAAGAAAGAAAGTAGAAGAGATATAAAAGGTACCAAGGTGAACATTTCGTGCCTACAACGAATGATTTATTCTCAGGCCATAATAAAGGAACCAATTACGGTGAAAAGAATTCTTGCACATTTTGTGAGAAAAATCATGAAAGTCGAGATTGGTTTGTTGCTCAGAAGATGACTTTGAATCAAAAGAATGGTGAAATTAAGAAAAAGGAGGGTTGCTTCTTCTGCCTCAAAATTTGACACAGGGCCAAGCAATGCAAGACGAATGTATAATGTTTGATATACTCGAAAAGACATTGGGGTGTCATGTGTCTGGATTTGCGCACCAATCAAAAGAGCAATGATCTTTAACTTTTATTTTACTAAAAACCGAACTCATAAATTTTTATAATATTAGTTTAATTTTAAAACGTTGACTTGTGGAGTCATAAATTCTAATATTCTTTCTATACTCATCTTTTTAAACTTTATTACTATAATTTTCCTCCCTCTCTCTCTCTTTATACTTATTAATTCTATATTTAACAAGAGTCTGGTGCAAAGACTGTGAAGTTCGACTTTGCCTTGAACCCTGTTTCGAACTCTGTCATTTCTAAGGTATTTTTTTCTCAGTGCATTATATTTTCTTAAGTTTTATTCATTTTACTTTTTTATAATATGTAATAAATATAAATTAACTGTAATTCAATAGAAATTTATTAAAAAACTTTTTTGTGTGATAACATCTGAAACTGGTTTTCCTAACAGCTTAGTTTCTCATGATAAAAATCTATATATAAAATCTTTTCTAGAAAGAGAAAATGCATATTACAATTCTCCAACATATACATAGATTTAAAATATGAAAAAAATACACAATTTTTGAAGGGACTTCGGCCTACAAATTGAGCAGTCAGAGGATTAATATTCTTTGGCGGATTAGGCAAGTTGAAGGTCACGATCATGCGCTTCGTTCCAATCTACTGAGTTCCCTACGCACCTTAATCTACTTAGCAGCACAAATCTTCCCAGCTAACTCGGAAATGAACTCTTCTACTGAAACAAGCAGTAAGTCGAATTCCGAGATCACGCCTCTACTGAATTTAAGTATTTTGTGCACTCAAACAGTTACAGACGATTGTTCACGTTCGTTGTGACGTAAAAGGGAAACCGACCAAGTAACCATAACAGTATCAATAAGGTGGTCTCGAGTTCCACGATAGGAAGACGCTTAGACATGGAGATGCTTTATGTTCCTTGGCTCGCCAATGCATGAATGGATATATTTGATTAAGAGGAAAGGACATATATTTTGCAGTTCGCCAGGTCTATAGACCACAAAGAACCGCGGACAATCATTAGTGTCAATGGCATTTGCATCGGTACGTATTTTCTTTACAGTAGATTTATCAGGAGTTGCAGTACTTGGATTGATTTCATAAGAATCATTTTTCATGATCAAATAAATTGATACATTTGAAGAGGCCATGATTGAAAAACTTGAGATTTGGGTCCGATCATCTTACTCACCACGGAAACACAGAAGGCTGTGTTAGAAGTAGCCAGACCAATACACTAACTGAAGCCTCACAACCGGCTTTCGTGAAAGCAGGTACTCTCGAAAGCTTATCCCCAAGACGATTACACAGAGGTCAGGAGACCAGACCTTTTCTTCTATGGTTTGCTCTACCCGGATGAACCATGTTCTTGGCGACCACACTAGAAATGGCGAGTTAACGCCTTGTAGGCTCTGTAATGAACGCCAAGCATACCTTGTGGGAATACAGTGAAAAGAAATAACGTTTTGTATTATTAGATGAAATAAAGTTGAGGGGAATTGTGTGGAATACATTTTAAATAACCTACTGATCTTATTAAAAGTTTATCTATATTTGTCAAAGAATGAATTGAAATATCAAAAATACTGTAATTGTTTTGCAAGAAAAACGATTACAGGAAATGATATAGTTCATCCTTACTCCTGTCAGAGTCTGTTGGTAAATTTTCGTAACACATTAATTTATATAAATATAGGAAGACTAAAACAAAATTCTGAAAAAAAATTCTCCCCAGACTTTGCGTAGCTTAAAATGCGATTATGTATTCTGAAACGAATGCAGAGACACATTACTTATTACTTTTATTTTCAGAAGATATGTTAAACTCATAGGTATGTTCGTAGCTACAAGAGAAATTAACATAAACTGATGCAATGCACAACATTAAAGAATATTCTGCGTTTTTTCAGTAAACAAATTTAACAGTCAACTAAAACATTCAGTTTAACATTCAATTAAAACTTTTACACAAGATTTTAATACTCATGGGACCAATTGCGAAAAGCACAGTTTTAAGAATCAAAAATTTGTTGTACATAAATTTGCAAACTGATGAATATGCATTTTTATTTGAGTTCAGCAAGGTAATAAAAAATATTGTTATGAATTTTGTATAATGCACCGTGAAAAGTCTGAAGAAAGTGGAGCTTTGATAAAAATAAAATTACAGGGGCAAGTCTATTTAAGGTTGAGTTTAATGGCTGTCTTGCTAAATTGGCGAGATCGCCAAGGTGCCGATGGTTTTGGCAAATAACTTTTGTCTACACATAGGAAAGAAATCGCGAAACTTAGCGATATTTTGTTCCGGTTCCTGTAAACAGGTTATTGCATAACTGTAATTGGTCTCTATATGTAAGTGTAACCGCATATGCCTTCCAGTAATCTCAATAAATGGCAGGTACTTGATTTCTGGGAGGCCGGAAAAAAATTATATAAGCCTGAAGACAGCATTAGTTCGTAGTTTTTTACTTCACAGCCGATTTCGGAGTATTGAGAGATAGCCGTGCGAGCTTCGCTTTTTGAATGCGCTTTGCACTGTGTTGTGTTTAACGTTCTCTCTCAATATTCCGAAGTCAGTTCTGAATTAAACAACTGAGAACTGATGCTCTCTCTAGACTTAAACAGTTTTCCCCTGATCGCCGAGAAATCTCTAGTCCTTCCATTTCTCGAAATTACTGGAAAGGGTATAGGTTTTACAATTACACACAGGAATCTATTACAGTTATTCAGTTACAGTACCAATTACAGTTATAAAGGGACCGGACAAAAATGTTGCAAAATACGGTACCTTTGGCGATTTCTAGCGCCCAAGACCATCGCAAGCTTGGCGCTCTCTCTAGCCAATTTAGTGAGATAACCATTAACCTCAATGTTAAATATGTTTGTCCTTGTAACTTTATTTTTCCGGAAAAGTTTAGCATTCCTCAGACTTTTCAAGTTACATTATACAAAATCAGCAACATTGTTCCATTCCTAAGGACTGCATGTCCCGGGCAGTACATTCTCTGAACAGGAAGCGATGCTTACAACTAAGGAAAATCAATCCAATACTAAAATTATAATTTCAATAAATAACATACAACAAATCAACTACTAAATCAATAAATAAATGTATGGTCCAAGACAGCGCCTGGAGATCTCGAATGTAATCCTTAGGCGATGAAGGCGCATCCGGAGAGCGAGTAAACAAGATATCACAAGCCAGACAATGGTTCTGACCGAAAAGCATCTGCATAGGGGAACAGCCAGTAATCTTGTGGACAGCACTGCGATAAGCCAGTAAAGACAGGGATAACTTCTGGTCCCAGACCTGTTGGTTTCTGGAGACTATCAGTGAGAGGTTATTAAGGATGGTTCGATTAATCCGCTCTACCATGTCGTTTGATTGGGGATATAAAGGTGTCGTTTGGGTTTTGTCGATGGTGACTAGCTGATAGAGTTCTTTAATTACAGCCGAAATGAAAATCTGCAGGACTTTCTAAAGCAAAATGTCTCGTATACATGAGGTATTATCTATGTGTAAAACCACGAAAATGCCATGCAGCCAGTTCGCTTGCCTGGATTCGAAACCAGGTCGGAACTACCAGTGTTCAGCGATTTCGCTGCTTCCCCCATTTCCAATATGGAGTGAGTTCCAGATATCACAATATTATTTTAACGTAGGAACGAAATGCCCTGCCAGGTATGTTTCCTATTTGAAGACTCCATTTAGACAATTATGGGTTTAATGTCGTCATCTTACAACTGGTCTCTTCTGACTTGCAGAGACACATTTTTCATTTCATGGATTTGAGTCAGACGACATAGAAGATGTAACTTAATGCGCGACCGGCTAAACCAGCTCGTATTTCTTTTCAACGCTGGAACAACGTCGGCAGCTTTCTAAGCAGGATCCTCTGAACAGAACTTCAGCGTTTCCATGCGACAGTCCTTTCCTATGATGGACAGTTATGTCCCATTCCTGGATCCATCTGGATCTTGGATTCTCTACATCCATCTGGCTATCTGGTATTTGGGATTCTTGAAATTTGCAAGGTCTGTGCGCAGCAGAAATTTTCTGCCTTAGATGTAATGTTGAAAAATGTGCTACGGCTTTAACTATGATGAGCAACTCTTCTGGTGGCACAGTGATTCCTCTCCAATTTAGACAGACACTTTCTCCAGTATGCTACAACACAATCTTGACCATTTATTTCTTAGAACGAAATGTCACCGACACTCTCCTTGCTCGCATCCTGTCAAGAAGAAATGGTTTGTCGAGGATGTCAAAGCTTCCTTCAGTTTGTTAAAAGGATCTTGTGATGGAAGAAAAGTCCTTCACAAATATCCTATAGTTAGTGCAAAACCCCAATAAAGTTCTAAGCTGATGTACATTTTCGGAGAGTCTCCAATTCCTAACTGCCGATACTTTTTCTGGATCCTTACACACAATTTTAGAAAAGATGACATTCCGAGTTAAGTCACTTCCTGTCTGAAAAATTTATATTTGTCAAGACTTAACTGAAGATGTTGGACTGACTGGACTGTCTTTCTTTAATTTATGCAGCACCTTTAAAGGATTTTCTAAATGCTATTCAAAACTTTACCCGACGATGATGTTGTCACCCCGGTATATCAAATAAGCTTCACAGGAAAGTCATCTTACAGAGGTCTTCATGAGGCGCTTTAATATTGCCGACGCATTACATAATCCAAAACGGACGATCTTAAAGTACCAGTCCTTGCCCTGTAATAAATGCCGTCTTTTCTCTGCCCAGGGTATATCTCTACCAGCCAATATCTACTCCTTAAATCAAGTGTCAGAAACCTCTTGTTTCTAAAAAGAGTGTCCAGCACGTTCTCAGTTCTAAGAGGAGGGTAACTGTGTTTCTTTGTGATGCCGTTAAATTGGCAATAGTAACGCAAAATCTTTCTGACCACGACGATGGGAGATGACAAAGAACTTGCTAAAAGGTCGATAATGTTGCTTTCTTGCATGTTCTTTGGAACTTTCCTTACCTCTTCATGTTTAACAATTGGAAGACTCTTAGATGTTGCTTCATAGGTAGACGTTTCCCCGTATCAATTCTATGCTGTACTAAACTGGTTTGGTCACGTCAAAAGATGAGCGGAAAAAAAAATCTTGAAATTCTTGAATGACATATTCTGCAACATTTCTCTCCTCATCGCTTAGTTGCACATTCTGCAATAACTCTGATGCTAGGCTATCTGAAGACATGGAGTCTGGAGTTATTATTTCGTTTAATATTGATCACTGGCGTACATGCTGCAATTACATCGTTTTATTACTTAGGTTGACAACTGGAATTACAGTCCATAATAGGTCGACGAATGACAATGTTACTAATACTATTTTTGGGTTCTTACAGTTCTTAGGATATTCTATTATGCCTTCCCAGAAATTTCTGTTTTCAGTCATGGATTCAGGAAGTAAAAATTCTGTCCTTGCTGGTACTGCGATATAATCTTGACTTCTGATTGGTTGAACTGATTTAACTCCTCCTTCTTTAATTCCAAACAGAATTATGCTCTCAGATGCAGAATGCAGTGCGTTATTTTTAAAGAAAAAACTGTATTTTCTACGAAAGTCTAATTTGAGATGCAACGATCGATAATATTCACTACATATGCCGTACAATGACACGCGGCACTTCCAAATGTGATGTTAACGTTTAACTTTTCACCGATGTCGATTTTATCACCAGACACGGTCTGAATTTACTTTTCAATTGTTGAGGTAGATTTTTTCGGATAATGGTAATATTGCTTCTGTTTCGATGGTCGTATTGCAAGGAACTCCATTGATATGTCCCATATGAAAAGTCCATGACTGCCGCCACTTATTAAGAAATCTTAAGTGCTTTAAAATGGGGCTTCTTGATATCTGGCAATCTCCACTGGGCGAGATGGCGATGGCCAATAATTTGTTTCCCGCCTCCTTGCTAGAGAGCGGTTTTAACTTCCGTACTTTATAGAGTTTTCTACAGTTCCTTTGTAAGTAGTCTTCACCACCGCAGTTCCGGCACTTTAGGGTCAGTCTGTTGTCACTCTTTTCGCTATACAGTAATAACTTGCCTGGTTAAATAGCCTGGACGAACAGTCACTTGATCCACTGGCTCCTGGCTTGATTGAATGGTGGTCTCTCTGAATTGCTTGCTGAACTGCCTCGAATTTTATGGCGCACGCTAAAGCGTTTTTTAGATCCTTGACATCCGCAGCGCTTTCTGTATCTCAGGGTCCCGAATGTCATCGATGAAGTACTGCAGAAAATATCTTGGTTTATGTTGGCCAGTCCGAAAAGGCGAGATGAGACGGCTTTTGAATTTCTGTGGCGTGCTCCTGGAGAGATTCCGTGGCTTCTGTTGAGGAGAATTTTAACTAAAGTCCGTTATATTCTTTTAAGCACGTCTCATCAAAGCGCAACTCCAATGCGCTGGAAAAGGCCTCTGGTTTTTGGGCAGAATTTGAAGGATATCCGCTGTGTCTACTATCACAGAAGCGGCGATGTGACAGTACTTACTTTAAGAATCCCATCCATTTGCATTTGCTACTACAGCGAATTGAATCTTGTACACTGCCAGAAGGTCTTTCCATTATACATGGATAGCTTTAAAGAGGATCAAGAAGGCATGAGTAGAAATTTAAAATCGCCAAAATTGAATCCTACTGTTATGAATTTCTTTTTAAGCTCTCAAATTCCTTGGTGACAGCAGAAACTCTGCCACCGATTTATTGTTCAACAGCAGAAACTTTCTCTCCGGTTTGCTGTTTAACAGCAGAAAGTCTTTCTGGGCCAAATGTGGCCATTTTCTGGGACAAATATGGACCATGAGCTGCCAATCTGAGACTATTTTACAACTCATTCTGTTGGATGTCTTCTCAAGGCTTACATAAAAGACCAAGTACAAGCAACATCACCCACTAATCTTGATCTATGTAACTGTAGCACTGATTCATGCAGTAAGATAATACATTTCATGAAGATGAATATCTATGCAAATACACTTTCCTGAGTATAAATATGTATTTTCGCCAAAGATAACTCATGCCTGACCACAAATTTTAAGCATTAAGTGTCCATTTGCATCATTTATTGGTTGATGTCATCAAGTTATACTGACATATACATATTATTTATCCATTAAATTATATTTTGGATGCATCTTTTAATCTTTGGCACTTTAACATTATGCACCTGCGATGCATTTCTGATGGGTCTTTTAATTACAAGCTATTTTTAGTTAGAAGAATAATTTACAAATGGCACACACACATACAGTACTTTTCCATTATGCACGCACATGCTAAAATGCACCGCAACTGCATAACCGAGAAGTACCTAATCTTCATCAAACATTTTAAGTTATATAGAAGATTATTGTATCTATGTACACCATATATCTTTTCATACTAAATTGATATACAATATTTATTTCTGAAGAACAGTTACAGTTTGAAAAGGGGTAACAGTAAACTTCAAAACGAAAGAATATGACCCAGATCACTAATATATAGCATAGAGTGCTATGGGTTGATAAAATCGTGTCAGATACAAAAAAGGTAAAATAATGTTTGCAAGAAAAACAGAGATTGTAATAACTCTTCATTTGATTTCTTATTAAGTGGAATATATTTTTTTTGTACATTAATTAAAACATGAATTTTTTATCATCTCAGAGGACTGATCACTACTTTTTTTCCAACTTCCTGACTATTGGGGAAAAGTTGTTTTTCCCTGAACTTTTCGAAAAAAATCATTTATAGTTTCCTGACTTTCCAAATAAGTGGAAACTCTGAAAAAATTTATTGTGCAGTCTATGAAAATTTCAAAATTCTATAACAAATATATTTTTGGATGTTGAAATTTAAAAATAACAGGTCTGCAATAACTGAAAAAGTCCAAATATCTGTGATGCAAGAGCGAAAATTTGGTAAATTAAGTGAGATTAGGAACAAATTTCATTTAATAGAAATTTTTCCTTCCTGTATCTGATGCCACAGTGAAATAAGACTGAATATATTTGTAAAAATTCTGTAAATTGCTTCAAGATGCATACCTTTATACTGTCCAGACAACATGAGAGCTCTGAGTGAATCTACACTGACAAGCAAAAACATTATGACCATCTCCACATTTTTCAATGAACTCATCAGGATGACATGAAGGGAACGTGATTAAGTAGGAACGGTATTTAACTGCTGCTGAAGAAGGTAAAGAATTATTCTTGCCCTTACTTTTTAAGAGACGAAAAAGACACCTTACAAAGACATCGTCGACATCATCTTACAAAAACTCGTAATGAATATCTCTAAAACTGCACAACTGGTTGGTTGCTCATGATCTGTCATTCAAGTAAACCATTCCGACCACGTTGAGTAGGAGGTCATAATGTTTTGGCTCTTCAGTGTATATCTGTGCTATGTAATAAACAAGCATGCAGTTAAATTAACCCCTATTTGCATCTCCAATACCTTCTATTTGCATTTAATATTTTTCATATTTGACATTAATTGCACTCTTAATTAAAAGGCAGAAGATTAGAAGATAGTAAGATTGTGTCATAAAAAAATTCAAAAAGGGAAAAAAAAGCAATATTTTAATAGTTTCATTATGAAATTTTTTACAATAACAAAAATATATTACAAATTAAAAGCACTAAGTTAGTTCATAAGGCCATAAAAATATAAATGCATTAGCACCTATTATTTACATATCTCTCACAACACTAATCTAAAATTGTTGGCCAATACAAAGAATTATTGTAAATATTCGGATTTGTCATTGGTTTCAATAAAATCATCCATAGTACTAATCCAGTGACAAAAATAATCATTAGAATTGATCTTTTGGGTTCCTCAAGATTCAACAATTGACCAAAATCTGGAAATCCCATATGATTGCAGAAGGCATGGACAATAAATGGAGCAGCAACATGTCCTATTAAAATAATACATAATTACATATTATAGATACCCTGCAAAACTACAAAACATCATGTTATAAAAATACAGTCAAAATTTTCAACAAACAAAAAGTCATCAAGTTTCACTAATCTTTCAATGATTCTAAATGCTAACGAACGTCATCTGAAATATATAACTTTACTAGCACATAATGCGAACTTTTTGCACATGCTCCTTTTTTAATGAATTATTTTCCTTTCTATTTCTCTAACTTACACTAAGAGGGAAGTATAATTTATTTTAATTTTTATAATTTATTGCAAGCTATTAGATTTTGAGATAAAGCACATACAGATATAATTTAGATACAATCCTTTACTTTAAACTACAAAAATTTCTTGCATTACTATAATAGCTCCTATGTAAAAAACAGGCAAAAAAGCTATTTAAATTGGCAGTGAAATTTTAACCAGGGCCCAATTATTGCCAAAAAATACATGGCTAGAGTCTCAGATTCCAGTTTTTAAAGTGTCCACAAATCATCCTTAATTTCTAATAACCAAGTTTCTACTTTATGAAGGGGACAGCAGGCTATATCCTAAACCCCTACAAAACCCCAAACATCTCTTAACCCTTTAAAGGGCACTGGTATATAACATATATCAGATTTTTGTCAATTTTTTAACTTCCTAAAAAATGTTAATTTTACTACACCAAAGGCTGTGATCATAAGTTTCTAGTGTTTTCTTTTGATTCTAACAGGGAGCACTACTCAGAAAATGCTCAATACTTTGCTGTTATGAAATCAATATACCTTGTTCCAAGGTATCATATTTGAAGATTCATAAATTCTATTGGAGGGGTAGAAAAATTCAAAATCAGCAAATATATGACGTACATATTTTGAATCTTATATATTTACTGCATTTCAGTCAAAACTGATAATTCAAAGAAGATTATTTACACAATTTTTAAGACACACTGCGCCCACACTGACGGTATCAAGCCAATAGATGGCAGCACCAGGCTTCTCCTTCTCTACTCAGTGAGATGACAATTTCTTTATATTATAATTGTTTATGATGTAATAAATTTGTCTATAATTAATTTACAAGTTGTTTAAAATTCAATATTATGTTCATGGGGGACATGGAGTTTACTGACACTGTGCTAAGAATGAATGTATGTGTAATGTGCTAAGTATTTTAGTTTCTTTTTACTCTTTGCCTACTCCAGTCGAGTTTCTCATTTGTCTCTGTTTAGCTAAAATTTAAATTTCACTACTTCACTCTTTCTCTGGACTCATCGATTTCCCTGGACTGATCAGAAAGACTCACCGATTTCAAAATTGGCATCTAACATCTAAATGTTAACAATTGTAGGGGTTAAATGAAGCATGTCAGCCCCAAAAGACACCCGTCGCTTCATTTTTTCCAAAATCTTAGAAAGCAGTGAAAATGATAAGAGGTGATCGACAGCTAATTTGTCATGCAGGGGTCAGACAGCTAATTTGTCATGCAGAGGTCACACGATCTCCACAAAGAAGCTGTGATAAGATCACACAAAAGGAAAGCTCACTTACAAACATGGGAAATAGAAATGCAGTTTAGGTCCATCTCTTAGGTGGAATGGAAAACTTGATGATTTGAAAGCATGCTTTTATGCTTTAGGGTATTGTCTTTGTTAATTTCAGATGAGAAACTAGGGAACACAGGAGAAATTTTCCCTCTGGGTTAGGATACAAGTACGTGGATTTCAAAATAAGTGTTCACAGTTGGCGAAAGGAGGAAAAATATTTCTAAGACCAGTTTTAGATAGAAAAATTTATCTTTGGAAGTAACAAAAAGGGGGCAGTTTGAGATTTTTTTTTTTTTTTTTTTCAGTTTTGATGAAGCATGCTCTTTTTAAATACTATCTAAAGCATAAAATACAATAACTTCAAAAATGCAACACAATTTTTTAGCTGAGTCATAGTGCTTCATTTTTCCATTTTTTAAAATTTTTTGCCTGAGTTACATCTGCTTGCAACATTGTAATAGTTCAATTACAGTATAATATGGTTTACACATGCAGTGTTATATTTGCTAAATTTTTTCATAAAATAATATTCTTGAATTTAAATTACTTTCAAAAGCTTTTTACCATATTTTACATCAGTATGTTCACCTAGGTGACATCATCAAAGTGCACAAAAACATAAATTTTATTTCCAAAGTTTTATATTTCTGGCGAAATTTTAAAAGTTTTTGATTTCAGACTTGCATAACTATATTCAAGCATCAGTCTCTATAGATGGAAATCAAAAGTATGCAAATATAGATTAACAATTATCAGCTACCTGGGAAAAAAAAATGTCCTAGAGGGCCATCGGTATAAAATATACACCGGCTCTCAAAATTAAGGATTTCACTCTAGTTTTTTTTAAACATCAATTTTGTGTTCTTATGGTCCATAAGTTACAATTCATGCAAAATTTTACTACAATTTAAATTATTTTAAATTGGTTAAAGGGTTAATACATTTGGTATTAATTGCACCCTGATTTTAAAGTTGTTTTAGTTTGGCCAGGATACGTCAAATCACACAGAAATTTATATTTAAGAGCAAAACAACAAAATTCACTGATAGGCAGGTCAGAAAATGAATTGAAAGTTGGGTTTGTGTAAAATCCAAGTAATTTTGTCACTCATGATTACATGGTGACAGTGGTTATTTCTAGTAGCAAAATGTCTTTTGTGATGGAAAGATGAAACTTTATATGTCTTTATCAATATAACTCATGAAAAATAATTTTCTGTCACTGGCACACAATTTCAAATAATTAAATTTCTCAGAACAAAAACATTCTGATACCTTGTATGCACAATACAGCCTAGAGTAAAGAGAAAAAAAGTTATTTGTTGCTTAACAGAATGATATGATTTAGAAAGACCAAACTTACTGTGGATCATTAAAATGTGAAGGAAAGAAAGGGAGCTGTCTGGTTCAATTTTAAAAAAGGACTGAATGGCTAGGTGAATCAAATTCACAACAGATAAAATCTTAGTGAAATTTTTATTACAATTTAAATGTGCAAAAGTGTCATCAACATAAATCCAGAAAGAGAAAAAATTTTTTTCAAATAATTTGACCTCAAATTAATACATGCAAATGTCAACAAGTATTGAATTTAAGTAGTTGTAAATAGCTAATCTTTCAATTTGCTGATAGAATTTTTTGTAGAAAACTGAAACCAAGGAATTAATCTTTCACCCTAAAGCTTTCCTGAGAAGAAAGTTTTAGTGAGAAAAATTAATTCCCCAGTTTAAGCACACATGAGATGAAAATTCCAAAGTCTGGTTTCAAGACATTTCAGCTTTTTAAAAGGAATATTATTAAAATGTGATTTAACTTCAAAAGAAATAACAATTGAATGCTAGAAAAAATATCCAGATATTTTATCACATTTTATTAAAATTATTAATTTTTTTATTACAGCAACTTTAAGGTTTAAAACATACATACATTTAATGTTGCATTTTGCCTATCTTTGTATTTTACTTAGATGAGCTTCCCTCATAACTAGATTTTCTATAACCAACTTCTTTATACTCATACTTTTGATTTATGCAGCAGCAAATTTTAAGAAATGCAGTATTTCTAAGCAACATTTTAAAAATTTCCAGCAGTTTGAGTCAGTACATTTTAAAATTTTGTCAAAGTTTGCAACAATATATGTATTTGATAATGTAAATAAAAGTGAAAGTGGATCTTACCTCTGTAAATTCAGAAAATGAAATATAATGATGATGATAATTTCAAAGTACAAAGTAGTCATATAAAACTAACGAAAGCATATCATGCAAAACTCACTCCAAATTAATTCCATTTCACAAGCACTACCAGAATGGATACGTAAGTGAGAAACATGTTTGTTTTTTAACCAGGAGTCACTATGCAATTAAAAAACAAACTGCAATAATTCAAGATCATAATCATAATTCATCATGTGCAAGTGATTTTTTCCAGCATAACTATTACATACTAAGATTTATATGTGCAATGTTTGTTAAAAAATCAATTTAAATTTCCACAGATTTGGGGGTAGGTAAATCTATTCCTCAGTATTTAACAAAATTTAATATTACAAGAAACATTCCTTTATTTTTTTATTACTTTTCAATTACTTAATGATTTCTGTAACATTTATTAACAGTTTCATTTACAACAGTTAAAATTCTGTTAAAAACATATCAAGTTGAACCTTTCAAAAGAATTACAATGTAACATCCCATAGTAAACAGAAAATCAGTTCCATTTAAAAAAGAAATTGGGAAGAAAACAAATGGCATTTCTAAACTGCAAAAGTTAATTTAAACCCAACGATTAAAAGATAATCATATCTCAGAATTAGTTTATTTTCTAAATATTTAGATTTTTTATTATTTAAATAAAGTTTTATTCTCTAAATAGATACTTGCAATGAATTCACTTTTATAAGCTGAAGACAGGATGTGGGTAACTATAGATTATTATGTTAATGAAATGTAATAATTTCAGTGAAAAGTAACTTAAACAAGTGCATATTTATATACTTTTTTTAACCTTCAATAATGAATTATATGTAAACTTTCTTTATACACATAAACATGCTTGAGCATAGTTAAATATAATACACTTAGCATATAACAAAATAGTTAACATTTAAATATTATCTTTCACTCCACTAGTAATATATGTTACGCACATTATAAAGTGATATAATATCAGATTATTCATTTAAATGACATTCATCATATTTTTTGGTAATTCTTGCATACATAAATATTGTGTAAATTAAGTAGAATCAATCAACACATTTAAACAAACATAAATATAAGAAAACATGTTACTGTGATATTGAAAATAATGGGATATATTATGAAATCTACTTTTTTAATCTATTTTTAGTTGTAAAGCAGAGCTATAATTTGCAGTCATAACATCTCAAAGCTTTCAAAAATTTGAAAAATGAAATACACTGATTACATAAACATGTTTTACATAAATATGCAAATTAATCATTACACAAATTCAAAATAAATGAAGTTTGTTACATTGGGATCAAAATAAATTAAAAACATATATATTTTATTAAACCTTTCCTGAACGCAAATGTTACATCATTACTACATTTCACATACAGCAAAATCGCATTCCCCAAAGTTAACTTTTAATGAAAAAATTAGTGAATTAAAATTATAGAAGTAAGCATAATTTAAACAAGTCTAAATATTGTTGCGCCCCTCAGAAACCTCTAATTTGTGAAGGATACAGAAGGTGGCATCCCCAAGGTGTCTGAGCTACCCAGAATCTACAGGTATAACAGGATTCAACTGTCTCCAGGAGTTACGGAGACCTGGTCTGCCAGGTAAGTATAAGAATTATTTAATTCTGGAATTTGAAAAGTTTTTTTCAAAAAAGAAAAGAAAAGAAAATGTTCAAAAATGTGAGGAAAGAAGATTTGGTAAATGTTTTAGTGGAAATTAGCGAAGAAGCAAACTAAAGATCTGAAGCTGGCAGAACTCAAACACAAACTACAGAATAGCAGAAAATACATTGAAGATGCTGGTTTTGTGAAAGAAATTCTGATTACTACAGTGGAGAATGGAAAAAGAAATGAAGAAATGGAAAATGAGAACAGAAGAATTTGAAAGAATACGAGAACAAAAAGAGAAACTGAAATAGAACTAACAAAGATTCGAGCAACTCAATATCAACTATGTCCAACACCTTCAATCCACAACACCGGACAAGAAACCGAAATTTCTGTTGACAAGCTGATCAAAGGAGTAGAAACACTGACTATATACTAATACCAAAGAAAGCAGAAGCATGAAATATATTTTTTGATTCTATTGAAACAGCATTTAAACACAAGAAAATTCCAGAATTCAAATCAGAAATATTACTGAAACTAATTGGAGAAAAAGCTTCAAATGTCCTCAATTATACAAAGGATGAAGATCTCAAAACTATGAAAAAGTGAAAACTATTATTCTGAAGGAATATTAACCTATTCCTTAAGCCTGTTTAGACAACTTAAAGGAACTAAATATTATTCTGGCGAAATGCATATCCAGTGTGCTTCACGACTAACAGCTACATAGGACTACTACTGTACATTAAGAGAAATAAAAGATTTCGAAACACTCAAGAAGTTAATTATTTTGGATAAATTATTTCAAGCTTTACATGGCGAAACAGCAGCACACGTCCCAATACACCAAGGAAATAAATGGTTGGAACCACAATAATTGGGCAGAGAATGTGATATCTATTTCATAGTGAAAGAAAAATTTTTCGCCGATATCTGAAATGATATTAAATGACCGCTAAGATTCCAGGATACAACATGTACACAAGATAAATATATTTCCCCCACATATGAGAAGAGAATACTCAAAACAAGAAGGCTCTTCTGCGAGAACAAAATAATGTTGTATTTGTGGAAGCTAGCAAAACATCACAAGAGATTGCCCAGACAAACAAAGAAAGAATGAAACTGCAGTAAAGAAGAAAAAAAAAAGATGATCCCAAAACTCCTAGAAATTCAATTACAACACCAAATGAAGAAGCCATTGTAGCTTAAGTACACTCATTCCATCTACGACCCAAATTTGAAGAACATGTAGTCCAACCATTGCAAAAAGTGGATGAGTTTATCAACTCTGAGGAAATTAAAACTATCATGGACTCTGGAACACAAATAACTATTTATCACTCATTCCAGATTTAGAAGACAGAGAAGGGAGTAAAATCATGCCAACCCCTGCTTTCTGACAACTAACAGAAGCAAGAGTTTGCCATGTGCCAATTCATTATAAGAGTCATGGAAGTAATTTATTTAATTTTGTCAATACATTAATTGCAGCGACCGATAAACTAAATATGCCTTGTTTAATAACTCCAGAAATATGCGAACTGTTGTTTAATCCTACTGGAAAAGAATCAAACATTGAAATTTCAGAAAGAAATAATTCTGAAGAAGAAAACTTGCACAGTCTATTCGCCGAAGTTCAGCCAAACGAGAATGTAGAAGCCCCCTCTCCCGCCTTTGGAGAAGGAAGGGGAGAAAGTGAGCACTGATGTAATCACAAACTTTTTGCCAGCCAAAAACCTTGCAAAGAGCAGTCAACCTGCCCATCACTAAGAAATGCATGGAAGTTAGCTGAAGAAAAAAAGAACTATTCATTTATTGATCACCATTTACATCACCAAGAAAAAACATTGGAATAGACTGTTTTCCAGTTGATGCTTCCTGTTAGTAAAACACAGGCATTCGAATTAGCACATAGTTCCCTTTTTGGAGCACATCTTGGAATAAGGAAAACAAAGCAGAGGATCCGATATTCATTTTTGGGGGGGGGGCCTGGATTAGCACAGGATGTCGAAACCTTTTGTTAAACATGCAAAAATTGTCAGTTGAAGAGTCCAAAAAAGAGATTGAACAAGATTCCCATCACAACCTGTCAGAAGACCAGAATTTCCTTTTGAAGTAGTGAATATTGATGTAATTGGACTTAGTGAACCTCCTTCTGCTAGAAAATATAAACACATGTTATGTTTGGTAGGTCAACAGTCCCGATGGTCAGAAGCAATTCCACTGAGAAGCTCAACAGCAAAAGCCACTTCTGATGCACTTTTGGAGATATTTATGAGAACAGGACTCCATAAAACAATAGCTAGTGATAACAGAAGTAACTCTGTTTCAAAATTAACTAAAGAATTTCATAAAAGACTAGGTTCTCACCCCATATTGTCTACACTTGCTTATAGCACTTCATATGGATTGGTAGAAAGATGGAACAGATCCCTCAAGCAATTGTTTCATCATGCCATCAGGAATGAGCCTTCAAATTGGGATGAGCACATCCCATACTTCCTCTTTGCTTACTGGGAAGTACCAAACTGCATCACCAGAGTCTTACCATTTCAACTGATGTACAGAAGATAACCCAGAGGTACTTTAGCAGTACTGAAGTCTTCATGGCGAGCAGAAATACCTATACCACCTCATCTAAGTGAATTGGCTGTGGATTAATTATAGCATTTAAAAATAAGTTTGAAACAAGCAGCTGAACAAACCAAGTTAATTGCAAATGATAAAGAGCAAAGCTATGCTGAATATTTTAATTGAAAATCAATATCAAAATATTTCAATATCGGGGAACAATTTACTATTTACTAATCCCAGATTCAAATATGAAACTCTAAGCACGTTGAACTGGAACAGCAGAAATTCGAAGTCATTGTCCCCCTCATTCCGATAAAGTAAAACTCCCAACATAAAGATCAAGCATGTCTATTCGAATAAAAATTTCAAGCTAACATCAATGCAGTTGGAGTGATATTTGAAAATGAAGAAGATTTCAAAGAATCTTTTCCAAGAAAAGATTTCTCAACCTCGCCCCTGAAAGACTTAAAAATAGACATGAATCTGAATTTAAAAAATTTAAATCCCCAGCAAAGAAGAAATTTAATTGCTCTTATCAATCAACACCAAGCACTATTCACCAGAAAGCTGAAAATTGCCAAAGTTGAAGCACATAAAATTACATTAATACCCAATATGGAGAGGAAGAAACCTTATATCTACAGGATTTCCGAAGCTCTGAAAACCAAAGTTGATGAAGAAGTAGAAGATTTATTGAAATCAGTAATAATAGAAGAAAGTAATGCAGAAATAGCTCGCCCAGTAGTTTGCATAAGCAAGAGGAATGGAAATATTAGATTGTGAGTTGACTACCGAACATTGAATGCAGTTATGAAGCATGAAGCCAGGCAATTTTCCTATGGAAAATGCCATTGATTTGGTGTACAATTTAGGAAATGCAAATGACATAACAACATTGGATTTACTGAAAGGATATTGGGCTATACCGATGGAAGAGAGAAGTAAAGAATACACATCCTTCAAAACTCATTGAGGTCAATATCAGTTTAAAGTGTTATCCTTTGGTTTAAGAAATGTAGCAGCAACTTTTCAAAGAGTAATGAATAATGCACTGTAAGAAATTCAACAATTTTCAAGCCTATATCGACAACATAGCTATATTTTCCACTGATTTTTGACACCATCTTCAAGATTTAGATAAAGTTTTCACTAAATTAGAGTCACTTGGATTTGCTATCAATTTGAAGAAATGTTTTTTTGCAAAACCACAAATTAAATATTTAGGATACGTTCTCAGATCGGGGAAACATCAACCAGATCCCAAGGAAATAGAGGCAATCAAGAAACTGGAAACACCTTCAGGATTTCATTTTGGATTTTTTTTAAATCTCAATTTTGTGTTCTTAGGGTCTTTTTGTGTTCTTAGTTACAATTCATGCAACATTTTACCACAAATCAAATTATTTTATATACTGCCCCTCAAAGAGTTAGTTATCTTAATAAATATTTTGTTTCGTTTTGTCAAATGGTGACTTCTTAACCATGAAGCCATTACAAATAGTTCAATAGTTATCGGAAACAAATTAATGATAAATAATAAAATTTAAAAGAGTGGTTGAGTTTCCTGAGCAAAATAAAACTCAGGTGTACCACATTAATATGCTGAAATGATATTTTCAACAAGCAGAAAATATAAACTCGATATGTTTGGAAGGACAAGATAAACAACTATGAAGATGAAATACTGAATTATAATGTCTAAATTATAGTTCAGATACTGAAATGCCTAAAGTTTTGTGACATCCAGTTGAATTCAATATTATTTGAAGATCAATGAAAAGATTTAAAGCAGTTGATATACAAGTATTCCTGTATTATCTCTAATAAACCAGGATGACCTTACTGAACATGATTTTGAACTAGAAGAAGATAAGACTGATATGTGCAAAATGCTTATCAGATGTCTGCCATATGAACCAAGATTTTAAAAACTGAAGTAGGAAAGATGATAAAACTCAAAGTAATAGAACCAGGTGAATTGGATTTTACCTCTCCACTCATACTGGCTGAAGTTTCTGAAAAAGAGGCAAGACCATGCATTGATTACCATTCCTTGAACAAGGCAACTAGGACACAATATTTTCCCTTGTCAAACATTGAACATTCAGTAAAAAAAGTGTCATCTGCCAGATATATAACTGTTCTAGATCTTACTCAGGGTTACTGTCAGATCCCACTAACTAAAAGAGCCCAACATTACACTGCTTTTATGATGAGTTTTGACACATTCCAATCCTTAAAGTTACCATTCGGGCTGAAAAATGCACTATATCATTTTAGCCATTTGATGGGAGGGTTATTAAGACATTGTGAAGAATCTGTTGTACCCTATATTGACAATGTCACACTGTATTCTCCCAAACTTTTTGAAGAACATATGAAGCACCTAGAAATTATTTTGGAGATGAAAATTGCTAAACTGTATAAGCCTACGAAATGTCCATTTTCTCACATGACTGTAAAATATCTAGGTCATGTAGTATGGCAAGGTCTGAGAAGTCCAGGAGAAGTAAAAATCCAAGCCATAAAATGACTTTCCTACCACGAAAACATAGGTCCAGTCATTTTTAAGGCTTGGGGGATATTATCGAAGGCATATTTCTGAATTTTCTCTGATTTATGTACAAGTGACAGATTTGTTATAAGGAAAATGTTGCAAATCAACCATAAAGTGGACTGATGAATGCAAAAATCCTTTTGATAAACTCAAGAAACAGTTAACAGAAAATCTAGGCTTATACAGTCTGAACTTTTCTTAGGCATATATCGTTCAGTGCGACGCTTCAAATATTGGTATTGGTACTGTATTACCACAGATAAATGCTAAAGGTGAAGAACATTTTAATATTCCAATAATATTTTTAGCAAAACCTAATGGACAGAAGTACAGGACAATCAGAAGGGTGCGTGCTGCCATTGTCTTTGCAGTACAAAAGATAAAATTCTACCTAGATGGACCTCATAAGTTCAGCATTCAGACTGATCATAGTCCTTTAGTGTAGCTGGATAAAAAAACTGGGACTAATCCTAGACTATTACAAAGGGCTTTGATCTTACAACCTTTTAAAGATGAAGTTGTGCATAGAAAGGGAAAGCACCATTAAAATGTTCACAGTTTAAGTCGTTGCATCCAGACATCTCACAACTAAAAATATACATTCTAGGAAGTTTAAAACTTCATTGTTTAAATTTTTCTAATATCAGAATATTAAATTCTGTATGTTTATTTAAAATGCTTGTATGAAAAGCACTTGCACTCATTTGGTCTGGTATCTAATTGTATTTGTTACAGGTATGCTTGAACCTTTTTTTTTTTTTTTTTTTT
>KK119844.1:203558-213910 GCA_000611955.2 Stegodyphus mimosarum
TTGAATAGCAGCTCCTACATCTGTATTAAAAATCATCAGAATCATACATCAGAAAATCATACAGTACTTAACAAATATGACATCAACAATATACAGCTTTACCTAAATTAACTGTGGTCAAAAGATTGTACGTCTATTTCATCAACAGTTACGATTTTAGAAATAACACAGATGGTCACCATCTTTTAAGTAATTTAAGAGTTTGCTGATATGCTCCTCTTTTTAGCACTCAGTTAAATCATGGAGAACCCAATTGCAAAATAGTTTTATCATATGCAATTCCTCATTAATAATTTTATGTGTGGCAGCAGATCCAATGTTAAGTTCTTTCTGTATCATTTGGTAGTTGCAGCAATTATCATCGATTAACATTTTCCATACAGTGGACACATTATTCGGGATTACTGCTGACAATGGCCTTCCTGTGTGACCTCTATGAAATGCTGTAAACTATCTGAATACAGTAGCATGAGTTGCACCTTCAATTCCAAATGCTAATTGTACATGTTGATTTAATCCCACTTCAAAATCATAGAAAACCACAGCATGATAATGTTCTCATGCTAACTCCATTTTTCTTTCTGCTAAAATTTATTCTACACTAAGCTACTTGGAATTGGCCAATAAAAATCATATGCTAGGCTAAAATAGTTCATATTTTCAAATCTAGCCATTATTTTTTTTCTACCACTCTTCATCTGCGCATATCTAAAAAATTTCAGAGTGATCTACGTATAACTTTCACTTGATAGTATGTCAAAATAATTTTAATATTTTTTCCCTCACACATCTTATTCTTAATTTCGCACTGTAAGAGAATTTAGCGACAATCATAAAATCCATACTCAAACTTTCTTTGCATTAACAAAACCATGTTTATACATCTTTTTTTCTTTGTTTTCAATAACAAACAGACCTTTTTTCGGCAGGAGGGGGCAGTCATTTATGTGAACACATGCTTTATCAAAGGTCTCAATTTATCTTATGCTAAATAGTTTTCATACAAGGTTCTACAAATCATTCTACATTGAGCCCCATACCTTGGCAAAAGCTGGTAAATGTTCTGCATTTTAGCTTGCTTAAGTTGTAAATCTTGATTTATTATCTCAATTATTATTGCCACAGATCATTTAACACTAGCATTATGGCATTTTCTGTATGCCAATAACTATGATCAGTGGTCATTTTGATTGATTGTTCCAAATAGAAGAAAAGGCTTGCTTTTTGCTAATATTATGTAAAGTTAATGCTTATAACAACACATTTTGCTTGTTTAATAAATAAATAAAGTAAAATGAGTAAATACATGCAACCAAAAGATAATTTTATGTAACAAAGAGCAAAATAAAGTAAAATGAGTAAATATATTATTCAAAGGATAGTTTAATATAACAAAGACCTAATAGAGAAAAAAAAATCACTCTAGATATTTTTAAACTTCTTATCATTTAATAAACTGCCTCATAAAAATTTTCAATATGAAATAAATATATTAAAAATTACACATATTAGTACTTACATTACTCAGTTTTGCAGAGCATACAGATTACTAATTTTTTAATTTTACCTGTACAGATTCCACAAACATATTTTTTTTACAGTATCCACAAGTATTCAAAGTTTTGTTGCCTCTGCATGCATTGATTTGGCATTGTTTATGCTTACGGGAAGGGCTGACGCAAGTACCAATTCTCTTTTCATTCGACACAGAAAGTTTGTGAATTTTGGATGAAATACACATTTTTCGAAGCTCCTCAGCCATATTCAAAATAAAATCACAATGTCTGATGTTCTTACATTCAATTGCTTCCTGTACTGTATGTAAATTGTAAATTATCCATGCATTTATTGCAGCTAAATCAAGAATATTAAAAAAAAAAAACTTAAAATGGCCAATGCCTGGATGAGGACTTCACTGAGTATTTTCTGGCCATCTAGCCAAATTTGGTTAAACTGTAAAATTTACAACATCTAGTGTCTTTTTTTCATCAGATGCGATTTTTAATGTTGGCTGCATGTTACTCAATAGCATGACATTCTTTTTTTCGCCTTGATAAGACATAAGCAAGGCTGGACCATAGAATAAACAAATAAGACAAATGTCTATGGCCTGGTCAAACCGTGCACTTTGAAAAAAAAAATGTAAAAATAAATAAAAGCTTATCCATACACTCAATTTAAATTTAATCTAAATCTACAATACTTGCCAATCTACGAAACTAAAAAATTGGGAGATTTATTTCCAATGATAAAAATATATTTTTTAATAATGAATTAACTTCAAATCGTTACTAATTAATATCTGAAAGTAAAGTTACTAATTCGTAAATGCACGCAGTGCATTCTGCATTAATAACTTTTTGGTCCTCTGTTTCCATAGAAAAATTTAACTTTTAGTTTTTTAATAAAACTGTTGTCCTTGTGTTTTTGTGTACAAACATGTTTGAGAACATGGGCCCTTCCATCATGCGAAATCGAAAAATCGCAGTGACAAACGGTACACATGGCAAATGCATTACAATTCCTTGTGGAAATATTAGAAGGAAAGTCATCTGTGTATGACTTTTAAAAAGTGTATGAGTATTTTACCTTTTTTGCAATCATAGAAATATCGTAATTTCTTAAACTATTTCTAGAAACCACACACGTTTACACAGGTTAGCGACAAGATGAACGGAATAACAACCTCGATCTTGCGTCATGCTCATTCGCTAATATGTGCTAGAACACACACAGTGGCACGGAATGCTCATTGCAGAAATGGAACATGACATTTTTGGACACGTGCTCCCACTCATAAAGCAGAAATGTGTTATAATTTCTCATTGATAAAACTACTTCAACTTTCTATGCAGTCTAGGGAAAAACAAGGTGCTTTCAGACACTACAAATCACTTTTTGGGTCATGCAAATAACTAAGTATTAAGCCAAGCTACATAAAAATCGTCAGAAATTTTAAGAATAAGAGAAAGTTGGGAGAAATAGATTGTAAATCGGGTTGGCAGGAGAACGGTCGGAAATCGGGAGTCTCCCGCCTAAATCAGGAGAGTTAGAAACTCTGTACAGGTTTCATTTTTTATTAAGATGTACTGATATAAATGGTTCACTGTACATAAACGCCATTTCACTGACTAGCTGATCTGTAGGTGGGGCATAACATGTGATTGTTTGGTGCATATTGCATGGCGCACAGATGTCTAGTAAAAACATTAAATATAGCAAGGGTAGAGACCAAGAACATGTACATAGATGTTCTTTGGTGGAGAGACAATTTTTTGGCTCTAAATATTGAATTTCTGGATTAAATTCAATAGTGAAGTGATTAGTTACTTGAAGTGTTGAAGTACATTTTTATATAATAAACTACATAAATAATGAATTATCCTCACGTTTCCTGTGCCGCAAAAAGAAAGCGCAAGAAGAAAATATGGAAGGAAACAAACACACAAAAAATGCAGTTTATATATGCTGTTAATACAAAAACAGATGATATTGATATGGAAGTTCAGTCTGAAAAGATTATAGAAAAGAAGTTGGTGAATATTTCGGAAACCAGGATGTACATGCAGAAATGACAGAAAGCAATGAAACAGAAATTGAAGTAATAGAAATGAAAAACATAGAAGGCATACCAAATATTATGGCGAAAAACCAAAATGCAAGTGATGAAGAAGAAATTTAAAATATAGAATATATACCTAAGACCATTACTGATACTTTGGTTTTGGGAAATTCAGGCATTTCATAGTGGCCTTTAAATTTAATAAAAGATATGCAACGTTATTTGCTTAAAAATAAACCACCATCATATATTTCACTTATACATACTTCTAAAAATGTAGTAACAGAAGGTGTAAAAACTGTAACTCATTCATTAAAGAAAAATATTTTTATTCACAACAGAGCAAATGGTGAAAAAGTTGAACAAGAATGGTTAGTGTTCAGTCCAAAAAGTAAAGCAATTTAGTGCTATGTTTGCAAGATATTTTTGATAAAACGAACAACTTTTACAGAAAGATACTTGGACTGGAAAAATGTGAATGTCAGAGTGTAAGAACACGAAAATTCTACTGATCATAAAAATTCTATTAATATTTTAATAGCAAGAAATTCAGTTGAGGGATGTACAGACACTATCATTGAAAAAAAGTATTTAGAAAAAAACAAAAGTACTAGAGAAAAGTACTGCTATGGGTAGTAGCAATAATACAGTTTTTGGCTAAAAATAATTCTCTTGCATTTTGTGGCAGTAATGAACTCTTTTCTGCTTCCCATAGTGGAAATTACATAGGAGCTCTAGAATATTTTGGAGAATTTGATGAGTTTTTAGCTTTGCATAGAAAAAAATTCATGTTAGCTGGAAGAGGCAACGTGAGTTATCTTTCATTAACAGTTTGCGATGAATTTATTAAAATACTGAATAAATAAATGTTAGAAGCATTCAAATCAATGTACCAAATGAATCTGAAGATACCAAATTACTAAAAAATTGGTACAGTGAAAACATTGATACAAAAGAATTAGATGAGGAACTGTTACAATTTCTATTAGTTTGTAAAAGCCAAAATTTATCATTGCCATGTGATATGCTATGATTTATAAAGACTACAGAAAATGTATTGACATTTCCAAATATGGAAATCATGTTACGTGTATTTTTAATTTTGCCTGTATCAAATGCATCTAGTGAAAGATTGTTTTCGGTGTTAAAACACGTAAAAAACTATTTGCAAAACTCATTAAGTCAAAAAAATTTAACTTCTTCTTCTGTACTATACACAGAAAAACGCATTGGTCAATATCAATTATGAAAAAATAATTAACAAATTTGTAGAACTGAAAGCCAGAAAAAAAGATTTTTGAATTAATTTCATAATCATTTTTTTTTCAAAGCATTTAACAGAATAATTTTCATTTTCTTAATTTATGATGTACAAACCAAAAAGTCCACATCTATTGATTGAATTGATACATAATCAAACACATGTTTATAATTATACTAACAATGGAAACTGTATTAAAGATTTTTGAAAAGACTACTTTTGTTAATTTTTACTGGATACCTATCATTTATTATTTTGCTAAAAAGCTCTCAGAAAACTTACATAACACTCCGAGTGTAGAAGTCCGACAGGAAAAAATGTCTAGGACGCTAAAATAGGTTAATCAGTCCCTGGACGTAAGCATTATATTATCATGCTTAGCAATCTTACTAGAATAGAGGTCATTCCTCACATTTTTAAAAGAATAAGGTACTTCTCTTTTTGAATGATATATTGTGCCAACACAGCTAACCCCTGAACTCATTTCTTTTACTAATTTCATCAAAATAAAAAAAAAATTTCCACTGTTAGGTTCCTTTCAATATTGTAGTAAGGTTCCACCAAGCAAAAAAGCTGCATGTTCACCTACTGTTTCTCCAGCTGGTCTTGTTTTGATACCTTCCCAAACAGGGAAATCCATTCAGTAAATACTTTGACGGCACATCAGTAGTAAACCAAAATTTAATGCTGAATTTGTCTGGCTTTTTAGGCATATACTGAATAAATCAGCATCGGGTCTTAATGGGAAATAATTGTTCAACCATTGTTATATTTTCGCCCAGTTTATAGCACTTCAAGCTGTTTTTATAAAAGCATTCCAAATATCTGAAACAAGGGCAAATGGATCAGTTTGCAGTCTTAGGAATCAACTGATTTCTTGTCGAAATGCAAATATTTCATAATTTCAAAATGCCAGGCCCCAAGATTTTGACCACAAACTCAAAATAAAAAGTCACTTTGCAGCCAAAGCTCCACGGATATAACAGTGAAATGAAAGAGTCTAATTCATTGAGTAGCACACTCCGATTTGGAGTTTTGGATTTCTTATGTGCGTTTCTTCAGTGCACAGCTGAATGTGACACAATATTTTTTCACAGATAAATAATCTCCATGTACTACTTGAGTTACCATCCCTTGCTGTTTCTTCATCATTTTGAATTTCATTACTTTAGATGTATCTTCCTCGTTCTCGAGTTCTGCTTTATTGCTTTTCACTACTTTCTCAAACTCGACTACAGCCGTTGATTTCACTTCCGGAACTATACTAGTAGAAGGCACTCTAATACTTTCTTGATCTAAACTTTTACTTTTTTTTTTCTATTTCATAAACAGATTGTCCATCAGATGAATCGGATTCACTCGTTTTATTAGGAACAATCCAGTCCTCGTCAGATGAACTGGATGTAGTTTCAATATGAAATTTTTCATCAGGTTCAGTTTCTGAAGCAGAATTTTCATCAGAAAGACTTTTAAAATCTTTCAGCATCTCTTCCTCCATTACTTATTTTCTACTAATGTTTCTATGTGACATGATAAACTGGTCGGAATAACAAAACTATCCAAATGAAAGTATATTAAAATAATACATTAAAAAAGTATATTTGTGTACCTTTGTTTACATATTTAAATAGGACTGTCTACTGAAAAATAACCATTCTAACACAAGGGAAATGTGTAAACATGTGGCACGGAAAGATTCCAAACAGGTGTTTCTATCCCCCTTCTCCATGCCCCACTCACTTCTGAGAAATATGCAATCTTGCTTAAGAAAAATACACTTGTTTATCTACCAGGAAACTGGAACAAGCTAAAAAAAGTCATAAAAATAATGAAAAATATATAATTATCTGGATACAGTCAACATGACCGTTAGCCGCAATTCTAGGTGTTAATTCTAGGTATTGGTGAAAATAATTATTTAAAATCGACCCAAAAAAAATCATGCAATATTCATAAATTTCTACAAAAAATATCAAAAATACAAAAAAGTTATAAATAAAGAATTAAAAAACTTATTTCCAATTAAAATGGAGATATGGTCAAAATGACCATCCCATAATTCTAGTGTTAGACTTTGATTTCCGTGAAGGCGGAATTTTTTTCTTTTTTTCAACGACGTAACTTTAAAACCTTCCTCAGTACATACCTTTTTCGAGTATTCATTTGGAGTCTTTTAATCTAGAATTTGTGTTATTTTTAACGCAGTATTGACTGATATTTTTCCTTTCTCATTAGTAGTGTTGCTTATTTTGTACTTTTGGAAATATTAGAATGAAAGTCATCTGTGGACGATTTTTGAAAAGTACATGAGTATTTTAGCTTTTTCGCAGACATAATTAATACGAAATATTGTAACTTCTTAAACTATTTCTCGAAAGCATGTACATTCACACAGGTTAGCAGCAAGATGAACAAAATGGCAACCTTGATCTCACTTTGTGCTCATTGGCTAATATGTGCCAGATGACACGCAGTGGTACTTGATGCTCATTGGAGAAATGGAACAAGACATTTTCGGACACATGCTCTCACTCACAAAGCAGGAGTGCGCCATAATTTCTCACTGATGAAACTACTTTGGTTTTCTATGCAGTCTAGATTAAAACCAGGTGTTTCAGACATTCTAAATCACTTTTCTGGGGATGCAAATAACGAAGTATTAAGACAAGCTACATAAAAATCATGAGATATTTTAAGAATAAGAGAAAGTCAGGAGAAATGTATTGTAAATCAAGTTGGCGGGAGTATGGTCGAAAATCAGGAGTCCCCCGCCTAAATCAGGAGAGTCGGCAACTCTGCTATTATAATTTTAATTAATTCAGATGTTGTTACATCTACTGCTGGCTGTCACTTTAACTATAGCTTCTCTATGCATATTAGAAGAAAAATTAGAATGCCATTTTGGCACAAAACTACTGAATATGTAAGCATATAAAAAAAAATCAGATGTTGGCAAAAGTGTATTAAAAAAAGAGTGACTTGAACTATAGTCTCAAATAAAGTAAGATAAATAACTATAAAACAGCATGATGACATGTTACCTTGAGAAACCTATTTTAAAATATAATGAAATAAAAATAGAGCAACTAAAATATTAGCTTTAATACTATTCTAACAAGGTTTATAAACAGCATTCCAATATAGCTGGAAACGTTTTTGTGTTTTTGAAGCATAAAAGTTTTAGCCACTTGAAGAAATATACACTGCATCTACAAAAAATGAATTCTTAATAAATCAAGCTCAAAAAATGAATTCTTAATAACTCACGGTCTGAGGGAAAAAAAAAAACTTATTTATCTTTCTACATGCATACCTTCTAATACTACAATTGTCATTACAATCAGAGAGCTTCTGAATACCTGTGTTGAAGTTAACTACTGGAATAGGGAACTAAGAATGACCTAACTAGGGAATGAAAATTCCCTAATTATACTTCTTGAATAAATATATTGTCTTAAAATATGGCCATTAAAATGAGGTTTTGTTCCAAAGAACAGATTGTAGTTCCCAGATGTCAAATCTCATAAATAAGAAAGATGGTTAAGAATAATTACACTGCAGAAAGAAAACCTTACTGCTTCTCAGTCTCTCAATTTATAGTGTATAAGTCAATTATATACAATTAAGCAAAAAATTCTATTTAAAATCCTTTCTCTATGCAGATTATATTTTACGAAATACGATGTGTTAGTGAAAAATGCCACTAATTAGTGTATGGCAGCTTCAGTGTATTAAAAGGAAAAATTATACCTACAAAAACATTGTAGTTGCCCTACATATAAAAAAGTACAATTTTTTATTTTTTCTGGTTACAAAAATGATTGTTGACATAATGAATTGAAAATAACTTACCAATGCCAAAGAAAATTGGACATAAAATCACAGATGTTTTGTATTCAAAACATGGCACTAAAATTGGCAACATGCATGCTCTGAAAGTAAATTCTTCAAAAAATGGAGCCTAGACAAAAAAATACATGCATATTTTTAAAATTTATATTATTCGAGAAAGAAGAATAGAGAGTATATTCTTTTCAAAAATTATAGTAATTTTTATTGCACTTTTGTAAATGATACCATACCAACTTTAACTTTTTAGAAAACTGTGAAATTATATTTTTTTAAAACATTAATATTTGGTTAATCTTTAGTATATAGTATAGCATAAAATATTTAGCAACTTTCCTAAATTATCAGTACATTAAAACATGACAGCCTTAGTTTACTTTGATGGGAAAACAATACTCAAGGCAGAATTTTAACATAATGGCAAATTAAAAACCTTAATTCTTTTGCATTCAGATTTTATGTTCACTGTTTATTAGATGAAAAAATTCAGAGTAACATTTGCTTAAAAAGCTAAATACTAGTATACCAAGAATTAGCATGAAATTCATAATGGAACTGATGCAATTAAGGCTAAAAAGGCAGAATTATTCCTTTCTTAAACAGAGTAGGATTTTAATCCCGGCAATAAGCTACTTGGGTACTTTTGTAATTTTTTCCATGTCGAATGCGAATACAAATTAATTTTCCTAAGACACTTTCCCAGGGAGGCTTCCCCTCAGGTAAATGGCCTTCATGATATTTGCCTTGAATAATTAACCTAACTTAATCTTAAAAACACTGACTTAAATATATTAAGATTTTTTTTAATGAAACTGTTTAATAGTTCATAAACATTTCTATTGCTGCTTAAAAGGAATTTTTAAAAAAGTTATAAGATCATTTTATACCTTTTTTGGAATTTGCTATGTTACTATATTTCTATATATCCATCCATATCTCTTGCTTGAATTCTAGATTTTTATTTTTTTATTTATTTTTTAATTATGTCGCATCAGAAATAAGGTGCAATTTATGAATGCATTTAGCCTATATACACATAAATAAGGTAATACAGAGAGCAATAACTGCAACTGACTATTTTTTAATACAGAATACAGTAATAGCTAGGTCAGTAACAGTAATATATAATTTACATGACCTCTTTAATCTGTTAAGGTTTTAATTCCATTCCTACTTTCAGAAATAGTATTCACTGCATAATTTTCTCATCTCTACTGACAAAATTGAAGATATGAAAACAAAAGAAGAAGTATGCAGGTAAATATTGTCAGAAGCAGCATTTTCTAAAGTAATAAACTCATTAGTTTAGAAACTTTAGATTACTCATTACTTTAGATTTTTTTTTTTTTTTACACACATTTTCAGCTCACAATGTACTTAGTGTTTATCACTTTTTTCCAGGGTTGTCACTCACACAGAAGAATGAAATTCCCTTACTTTTCCTGGTGTGTTTTAAGAAAATTCCAGTCTATTGACATAGTGCGCGTTGGCTGTGCTGAGACTTAAGTTAATTACCATACCACTTGAAAAAACAAAAATTACATATGACTTACACACGCATATATATATATAATCCCCAAAGCACTATCATTATAACTGTAATAGGAGTTGTTTTCTCCACTGAAGGCTGAGATTAGAATCTGCCCAATCTGGATTAAAATTTTTTTTTTTTTTTTTTTG
>KK119844.1:213959-235945 GCA_000611955.2 Stegodyphus mimosarum
GCAGATATTTTGCAACAACAACAAGAAATCTATTTAATGATATTTTTAAATAAATTCAGATATTTATATTAGGATTATGTATTATTTTATTTAGCAGTATTCAGTATTATTTAGCAGCAAACAAAAAATATGTGCATTAAATTTCGTGATAGTATGTCGTCACACTGCTGGGATTAGCTTCAGGATTATGCCAGAGAAAATGCCTCAAATTTTAAAGTATTATTAACTAATAATAAATATATTTAAAGGGAAGAAGCCACATTAAATGGTATGAATAACATTAAAATAAAGTTAATTACTTCAAAATTGAATTATAATTTTGATTATTTAGCAACAGATATTCATTTTTCACTGATGATAAATTGCACTATAACCTAATTTAATCCTAAACATATTACCAGAAAACAAGTCAATAAGATTCAGACATTCAGATGCAGTTTTGGCTCTAAATGGATCCTGAAACCATGCAAACTTGTTTATACTACCTACTTGGTTGTTTGGAAAGTAAATTTGTTTTTTCCCAACACAGGGCTTAAGGGTATTTTTTCACTGAAACTTCAGACCGAAGCCCTATAAACATTATATATTTTGACAGCTGATATAACAAGGCTTGTTTGTAAAAAAGTTTGATTCCCCGCAATGTTTTTTGTTTGGTGCCCTTTCAAACATGGAAAGTGCAAAAACAGTATTTTCGGTATATTTTACTTTCTTATTATCAAAAAGGTAAAAATGCTGTTCAGGCAACAAAAAAACTAAGTCCTGCATATGGAGAAGACTTACTGACAGAATGTCAGTGCCAAAACAAGTTTGCAAAATATCAATCTAGCAATTTTGACCTTAAAGATGCAACATGTTCTGGAAGGCCAGTTAAAGCTGATGAAGACAAAATAAAGTCATTAATGGATGCAAACCAGCGAATAACAATTCATGAGATCATTGAGAGATTAAATTTATCGAATTTGAATGTTCATGATCATTTAAAATGTCTAGGTTTAATCTTAAAGCTTGATACATAGGTTCCCCATGTTCTTACAGAAAGAAATTTGCACCATCACATTGATGTTTGTATTTGCTTCTCAAACATAAAAAAAAAAAAAAAAAAAAAAAATATTATATACATTTTTGAAGCACATTATCACTGGGGATGAGAAATAGATTGTCTATAACATTGTTAAATGCAAGAGATCAAGATGAACTGGTTCAGAAACTTTTTTTTTAAAGCTTTTAACAGAGATAACACAATGATCAATTCTGAAGTGTACTGTCATCAGTTGGACAAACTGAATGATTAACTTAAACAGAAAAGGCCAGAATTAATCAAATGAAAATGTGAAGAGTTTATTAGGAGATAGTAAAGCAAGAACATTTATGTATACAAAAACGTAAGTGATGCCATTCACAAAAAGGGTAATGTTATTTTTAATAGTTCGATGGCTTTGCCGCAACATCCTCCCCACCCTGGTCAACCTCCAGGGGGATGACCAGCTGCACCGGTCGGGTAATGGTATGTCCATTGATGCGTAGAACACAAGTACGGACTTTCTTGTCGTGGCCAAGGATTAGCTCCTCGACACGTGCCCTTTTCCAAGTGTGGCGAGGTCTAACATCTTCTTGTAGTAGGACAATGTCCCCTTTACGGATTTTATTTGTTTCAGATGGATTCCGCACTTGATGAAATGTACGCAAGTCCATCAGATATTCCTTTTGCCATCTTTTCCAAAAGGAGTCCATCAAATGTTGACGATTCTTCCACATACGATTTAAATTTGTTTCAGGATTTGTGGGGCTGGAAGGAATAGTAGTTAATTTCTTTCCTATGAGGAAGTGCGAGGGTGTTAAAGCTTCCTCAGAGTCATCTTTTATTCCATATTCATGGACAATCGGTCTACTGTTAAGAGCGGCTTCAATATCACATAATACAGTGATCAAACCAGCGTCATCCAAAAGAGCCTTACCTAATGTTTTCCGAAGGCATTGCTTAATTGAGCCTATCATTCTTTCCCACCATCCTCCCCACCAAGCCGCTCGTGGGGCGATGAATTTCCATTTGATGTTGTGGTGGGCATAGAATTGTTGTACCTTGGCAGAAGATATAGTATCCCAGAATAATTTCAGCTCTTTGTCCGCAGCACAGAAAGTTGTGGCATTATCAGTATACACCGTATGAGGAAGTGAACGTCTAGAGACAAAACGTTGTAATGCAAGTAGGAAGACGTCAGTACGCAGATCGGAAACTAATTCTAAGTGGATAGCTCGGGTTGTAGCACATGTAAAGATGACAATGTAAGCTTTTGTAACGAAGTTGTTATTTTTTACGTAGAGTGGTCCAGTAAAATCCATTCCGGTAGTTTCGAAAGGAGATGACTTTTGAATTCGCTCAGCTGGTAATGGAGCTTCTATCTGTTCACTTCTCTTTTGTTTCAGTACTTTACATGGAAGGCAAGTCTTTAACACCTTTTTAATGGCGTGCCTTGCTCTTAATATCCAATATTCTGAACGAAGCTGAGAAAGTACAATCCGAACACCGAGATGATGCATTCGTAAATGTGTTTGGCGTATCAGTAGGGTTGTAAAATGATGAGAACCTTCCAATAATATGGGATGTTTTTCAGCATGAGATAAATCAGAAAATTGTAGTCGACCACCAAGAAGTATAACATTGTTCTTGAAAAAGGGGTTAAATTTTTTTATCCTTGATTTCTTAGGGAGTGATTTTCCTGTCAACAGAGCTTCATATTCTGAAGGAAAGGATTCTTTTTGAACGGTCTGTATCCAATAAATACGAGCTTGATTTAATTCTGTGGCAAGTAACTCACCCACTAACTTTTCTTGTTTCCTACAGTTGTGAATAAAGCGAAAAATCCAGGATGTTACACGTAGCAATTTAAAGTAAGAACTGTAGTTTGTAGCATTTATGATTGGTTGAGTAGATACGATGTGAAGGGTCTGAACTTTTTCTTTCTTTCTTTCTAAGTTATGACTGTAATCTGTAGAGATAGTATCAGAATGAGGCCAATATTCTGGAGATTTGACTAACCATGGAGGGCCGTTCCACCAAATTTTTAGGTTTTTTAGTGTTGATGGTGAAACACCTCGAGAAAGTTTGTCAGCTGGATTGTCTCTGCCAGGGCAATGTCTCCACTGTGAAGGATTAGTATAGGAAATAATTTCTGTTACTCTGTTGCTAACAAAAGTTTTCCACTTGTTGGGGTCACTGCGTATCCACCCTAAGACAACTTGAGAATCACTCCATAATGTTGCATTCGACGAACATATATTTGTTTTAGCACAGAAATATTGTAACAAACGTGCTCCCATTAGGGCCGCTAAGAGCTCCAAACGAGGTAAGGTAACTTTCTTTACAGGAGCTAGTTTGTTGCGACTACACACTAAATGCACATTCGTTTGGTCACCTTTAAAAGTAACAATGTAAAGAACTGAACCATAGGCACGTTCAGGTGCGTCACAAAGCACATTAATAGCAAAGGGAACATGTGATGAAATGCCTATGCATCGAGGAATTTGAATGGGAGCAAATGTCATCAAGTTCTTTTACAGCTGCATACCATAAAGTTGATAAATTAGCAGGTAGTAATTCATCCCACTTGATTCCAAGAATCCATGTATCTTGGAATAAGATTTTCCCAAGAATAGTAAATGGTGAAAAAAGTCCTAAGGGATCATAAAAACTAGCAATGCAGCGGAGTAACCATCTCTTTGTAAGTGGTTTGTCTGGGGTAGAAACACAGAGGGAAGTCTTGAATGCATTCTTCAAAGTATCAGAATTTGTATTCCAGCCAATACCTAAGACGGTTGTTTCCGTTTTGTGAGATTCTTCATGTGTTTGTAGTACATCTTTGAGTTTCAAAGAGTTTGTAGCCCATTTTTCCATAGGCAGTTTCATTAGAGCCATTAAATTCTTGATCTCGTGATATAGCATTATAATGCGTGATTCAGTTTCCATACTAGCAAGAAAGTCATCCATATAGAGATGTTTATCTATCATTGATGCAGCAATTGGAAATTCTGTGATATGTCTTGCAGCCAATTCTCGTGTGGCAGCACAGAGTAAAAACGGACTGCAAGTAAGACCAAATGGTAAACGAGTAAATCTATAAACAGTTATTTCATCTGTAAAGGTAGTAGGTTGAGATGAATCAGATTGTAATTTGTACCAAAAAAATTTTGTGATGTTCCTATCGTCTTTATGTAGTGACAACTGTAAGAAAGCTTGCTTACCATCACATGTAACAGCGAATTCATGCAATCGAAACCTTAGTAGACAACCAATAGTTTCAGGAAGAAGATTCGGGCCAGCTTCCAAGATATCGTTCAGTGAAGGCATTCCTGGAGCATGCGAGGAAGCGTCGAACACAATCCTCCACTTGGTTTCAGATTGCGTTTTCTTTCTTACAGCATGATGAGGAAGGTAATATACTGACTTCTCATTGGATTCATCTATGGAACATACTTCAACATGTTTTTGTTCAATGTAATTCAGCATGCATTTGTCATATTGTGTCTTGAACACATCACTAGATGCAAGTCTTTTTTGAAGAGAATGAAATCTGTTTTCCGCTATAATTTTGTTTGTAGGTAAAGCTGTGAGCAATGGCTTTTTAGGTAGACACACAATTCTTCGATTGTCCTCAGTGTTGTAAGTTTTGTGAAATTCTGATAAAATTTCTTCATCGCGAGTAGTCATTTTTCGTTTCTGCGCATCTTGTATCACAATGGTGTCTAATTCCCAGAAATGACGTACCTGATCATTGAAACAATCAGTTTCAACTTGCACACAAACTTGATGGACAGAAGTTTTGTCTGCGATTGTAGTATGCGTTCTTGTTCCACTAAGAACCCATCCACACACTGACGGTATCAGAACAAAAGATTCTGAAAGCTTGATTGGAGCTTCTGCGGAAACAATTTGCCAATAATGATCACCACCAATAAGTATTTCTATGGGCAGTGAAGAGTCATCCGGTGGATCAGCAATTCTCAATCTTTTCTTCTGAGCAAAGTGAACTATTTCTGGTGGAGCAGTAGGATGTGTAGTATAGGAATTGGAGCTTTCAAATGCGGAGATCGAAAATGTTTGGTTGCTCCACAAACTTGAAAGTGACAGTTGAACACATCTACGTTGTTCTTGTGAAGTAAAAGATTCAAATGCTTGAACTAAAAGTGAGGCGGAACTGACAACTTTAAGCTTAAGTTTTTCAATGAGGTTTGTGTGAACAAAACTTGCTTGGCTACCACCATCTAAAATGCAGCGTGTTAATTTAGTAATGCCTGTGGGGCCAGTAACATACACACGAGCAGTTTGCAAATGTGTGAAAATAGTTTTAGGAAAGGTTATGTGATTTACAGCACTGCTAGTTACCCGCAGTTGATTGTTTTCAACAGGAGGACAAATAGAAACATGATGCCTTTTCTTGCATTTAGTGCATCGTGCAGTATTTTTTCTTGGGCAGTTTGAAACTCTATGACCACGGTTAGTACACAGAAAGCAGCGATTTGAAGTTTTAAGTTTCTGAACACGAGTATCATAGTCTGTAACAGTTTCACAATATTGAGGCCAATGTCCTGTAGTATCACAAAATGAACAAAATGGCGAAATTTTCTTACGTTTATTTACTGTTTTGGAATTGATACTAAAATTTTCTACCGTGAACTTTACGGTGTGATCAGAAAAAGACGTACCTTTAACTCTTTGTGTTGCAATTACACCTTCCACTTCTTCTGCCAGGAACTGCATCAGTCTAGTAATATTACCTTCATTTAGCTTTTCACGCTTGGCATAGATAATCCAGCGGCAACAAATATCATTGGGAAACGCACGAATAATTTTTGGCACTAGGATTCTACCGTATGCTTCAATATTCTCACCCAGAGCAGTTAAAGCTTGAATTCTCCTGTTACATTCTATGTAAAGATCATTTAGATGCGTAGGAGATGGGTCTTGAATAACAGTTAAATGTTCTAAGTAATCTAAGTGTGACTGGATAATTCGATCTTTATTTCCGTATCTTTCCTTTAACAATTTTTTTGTTGTTTCATAGGTGTCTCCTATTACACTAATTCCATCAACAAGGCGTTTAGCTTCACCATCTAAATAACCTCTGAGGAAAACATGTTTATCAATAACAGAAAGATGTGGATTGGCATCTATAGAAGATTTAAACTGTTCCCAAAAACATTGCCACTGTTCAATTTCTCCTGTAAATGATTGTAGTTTAATTGTTGGCAATTTAACTGTATATGATTGAGCCACAGGCGCTGTAGTAGAAAGGTCGCCAAATTTCATCGCCAAATCATTGGTATCCATATTGGAAGCAGTAACATTATTTGCAGTTAGCGATAATTTGTTCTGAATAATTTTTTGTGCTTTGAAAACTGCGGATTCACCAGTATCTATGTAGTTTTCACACTGCAAATTATCATTTTCGTATTCATCGTCAGAAAGAAAATTGTGAATTTCGTTATCTATTAGTTTCATATCATTTAAGGCAGCTGTTAAGCGATTAGAAATATATTCAATCTTTTCAATTGAGAAATCATCGTTCAAAGTATCAATTTCAGTAGAAAAGCGAGAAACATTACTTCGCACAGCTTTCCGCTTTCGTTTAAGTTGCGTCATTTTGTCTACAGCTTCAGCGGTCGGCGCCATTGCTCGAGTAGTAGAGAACACAAAACAAAACTACACTTTAATGTCGGGAGTAAAATAATTCAGCAAAAATAATCCAATAGTAGGAAGTATAAGTTGAAGGACCTGTTTCGTAAATGGTTATTTCGGCACCAAATATTAGGAGATAGTATTTTTATGCCCATTTATTTCCTAACATAAATATAACGTACAGTACAAGCAAGAACATTTATGTATACAAAAACGTAAGTGATGCCATTCACAAAAAGGGTAATAATGTTATTTTTAATATTTCGATGGCTTTGCCGCAACAGAGTTCCACCAAGATAATGCACGACCTCATACAAGTTTGGTAACTCACCAGAAGCTTTTACAGTTTGGATGAGATATACTGTCAAACCCACTATATTCTTTGGATCTGGCACCTTCTGATTATCATTTGTTCTAATCTCTACAAAATGTTTTAGATGGTAAAACTTTTACTTCATATTAGGAGGTCAAAAATCATCTGGATCAGTTTTTTTGCCAACAAAGAAAAAAAAAATTCTGAGCATGGAATCATGCTACTGCCAGAAAGATGGCAAAAGGTACTGGATCAGAATAGACAATATATACTTAAATAAAATATTTATTCACTATATGAAAATCTTCTTTCATTTTCATGAAAAAAAAGAAAGAAAAGAGACTACTTTCCTAACAACCCAATACTTAAAAGTAATTTTCAAGCCATCGGATAAGATGCAACAGATGCTTCAAAAAATATTCTTCGTTATTTTCAAAAGTATCTTATGCAGAGCTCATATTATTGCAAAAGAAGAAGTAATCTTTGTCACTACCTTCATTAAATTTTCTTTCGAAAGTCAAAAATCTTTCGGACAATTTGAAAAAAGTATATGTTTTTTCTCAGTTCATGAAGAGATTCAAAGCATTTAATTTGTCAATGAAATCATGGCAATAAACTGATTTTACAATTCTGCAGACTTTTCCTTAAATTTCTTCCATCAGAACAGCACACCTGGTAGCTTGACTCAAAGCTATAGTGGCTAAGCATTCTTTCAGTGAAAACAATACAATGCTTTACCAGTATGGTAGATACAGGATGAATCATATAAACCTGTACCAAAATTATTTCTAAAATAAAAGGTGCTAATGATGTGCTTGTTTCACAGAATGAAATTTAGACAAGGGCTCATAATTTCATCCCATTCATGGATAATAATAATTAAATCGTATATTTTTTAAACAAAGTTATGTTTTTTCAAACAGAACAATGCCTACTAATATCAGTAAGATAAAGAAGAAATGAAAATGTTAGTGGTGTTTTTTATAGGATTCTAGAGGTAGTAGTTCATGGAGCTAGCATAATATTAAAATTGTAAATACCAGCAGCTGTCTGCTCATTTAATGATATAGTTAGTGGTTATGATGTTCATATGTTTTCCTACATTTACCTTCCTTTACATTGCTTGCACTGGCACTTTCTTGTCAATACTTTGTGATAGTTCATAAAAGCAAGATATGCTGAAAGACAGTACTTACTAATGCTAAAAGCGTTGACATGTTTATGGCCGTATGGGAATATAGGAAGAAAGCTGATTCTGTAATGTGAATGCTGAAAGATATCCCAACAGATGTAAAACATCTCAACAACTATTTGTAAACCTTGTGTTATATTTATAAAGCACTGCAGAAACAAACGAATAACAGAAGAAGAATGTGAAATTAATGCTACTGTTGCTGTAGGTCTAAAGTGTTGTGAGCTCCATGAATTTTTTTTGGGGGGTTTTTTGGGAACGATATTCAACAGCTGTTGTTTTCCTTTTATTTCAGACAGCATTTTGTTTTTATTTTTTGGCAACAGTAAGAAGGATTAGAATAATAATGTTTTAATTTCCTTAAGTGTGCATAACATATGAAATAAAGTTTTGGCTTTCTGAAGCAAGAAAATGTAATAGTTTATTTAAAAACTTAAATATAATATCGATTTTTTTTTTTTTGGTGTGTGTGTCAATGATATTCAAGGTTGTTGTTTTTCTTTTATTTTACACGGTGTTTTGTTTTTGTCTTTTGGCAACAGTAAGAAAGATTAGAATACTAATGTTTTGATTGCCTTAAGTGTATGAAAAAAACGGCCATTGTTTTCCTTTTATTTTAGATGGTGTTTCGTTTTTTCTTTGGCAACAGTTAGAAAGATTAGAATACTAATGTTTTGATTGCCTTAAGTGTATGAAATAAAATTTTGGTTTTCTTAAGCAAGAAAATGCAATTGTTTATTTTAAATATTTCTTTTCAATAGTTATGGAATGGAGTCATATTTAATTTAACAGTGAAAACAACTGAATTTAATAGTGAAAACAACTGAATGAAATAATATTCAGGTAGATTCAACGAAACAGCAAGTTTGTTCCAGGGACATCGCAAGACAAAGTGGCATTCGTCAGCCAAGTGTGTTACACGAACTCTGCTGTCATACATTCAATCTGTTTCATGTAGTTCTCTCTCGAGAGTTACATGGAGATGATTTTTGAAATTGTGTTAACTTTTCTATATGGGAATTACAACATGATACACAAGATTTGTTATGTATCTTGTTTAGTGACAAGCAAATTTTACAAACCCCGATCATGTCAACTGCAGAAAGATGCACTGCTGGTCAGTAAATACTCCTCACTGGCTTCATCGAGTACAGCATCAGTGTTTATGAAGGTGTAAATGAGTGGACGAAATAATTAACGATCATCTTCTAGGCCCTCTGTTCATAGGTGGAACTCTGTTTTCCAAACATATATTAATCATCCGACGTCTAGAATGTATCTACAGCAGACTTGAAGGAATGATGGTTACCAAACATATTGATTGTTCAAAATCATTGGATTGAGTGAAGAAGGCCTATTCCTCAGATTTAATCCCTTTAGATTTTATTTTCTCTAAGAAAAACCCAAAGACTTGATTGCATTAGAAGATATGAAATGACATACTGCAGCTGCTTGCTCTGAAATGCTACATGCACAGCAATCTTTACATGACAGACTGGAGGCTAGTATTGTAGCCAGTGGTCAACATAATGAATACAACTTGTGAATTCCAGTATTCTCTTCTTTCTCCAGAATCTTCATAATTTTATTTTTCACTTCTGTATTCCTTAACATATTGCTAATCCATGACATGCAGCAAAAAGAAAAAAAAAGAAAGAAAGAAAAGAAAAAGAAAAAAAAATGTAGCATGTGTTTTATTGAAAAATCAGCAACAAACACACACACATGCAAACATAATAACATAGTAACATAACCAGTTACTAAGCTGTTAAATGGAACAGACAACTGCAATATTTACAATTTCAATATTACAATAGCTCATAAATTACTAGCACCAGAATCCTGCAAAAATCAACACTGACATTGTAATTTATTTTATTGATGTCAATATACACTGTTCTATTTGTTTGAAAAAAAAAAAAGTAACTTTGTTAAAAAAAATACATAATCTAATATTTATTAAAATCCGTGTATGGGCTCAAATTATCACCCCTTGTCTAAATTTCCATTATGTGAAATCAGCATATCAATAGCACCTTTCATTTAAAAAATAATTCTGATGCAAGTTTTCAGTGATTCATCCTGTAATATGAGAATTATTTTATTAATACATAATATATATACTTACTATCACATGATTTCTTAACCATACAACATTAGTTAGGCAGTAGATCCACAAATTGAAATCTGAAAAAAATTTAATTCTTTATTCTCTGTACTTTAATTCAAAACAAAAGAATGCAAAATGAAAAAAAAAATGCTATAAGAAAATAAACAAGTCTTTTACTACCAAAAAATTTGTTATAAATTCCATCACTATAATGAAGAGACACTGGTCCCAAAAAAAGTACCTGGAATGAAATAAATTCAAATAATCTTTCACTAGCTGATGAGGAAAAAAAAAGGCAGGAAATAAAAAAATAATAATAATATGAAACATTTGCACAGTAAATTTAAAACAAAGAAAATTAAGCAAAAGGTCTTTTGAATGCAAAATCTCATTTCATTGTATAATATAATAATTTATAATACTACAATTATTTTTGCTAGCCCAGCTTGGGAAAGACATGCTCAGAGGGAAATATTTTCATAAACCAAAAACAGGAACTTCTCTTTAATTTTTAGGATTCTGGCATCAAAGCATTCCTGAAGAAACTAAAGAGTCTGATCCCATAGAGGAGAAATTTAATACTTCAAAATTAGTTGAAGGATTATATCTCATAAAAATTGGGATGAAGATTCTTAAGACATCATTTTGGATAAGTAGGGAGTAACAAAAACCAGAGCATGAATGAAACCTATTACACTTACTATGAGAAGCTTTAATGGAAAAAAAAATGCCTATTCAGATTTCAGTATATATATATATTCATTCTTCAAAGATGCTTTCATCATAACAAGACCACTTACACTTGTAATCATGGCACAAATTACATAACCCATGAAATAATAAAAAATTTTGATTCTAGCCTTATTAAAATTTTTATAAAGTGAATATAGCATATTTTTTCAGCAAAGATTAATCATCTAAAGTGATTTACTCAAAACCTGCATCTGCGGTACAATGCGCCTTGAGCTGATTGCTGTGCAAAACAAAGGCAGACCCAAAAACACATTCTTGAAGAAAGTTCTTCATTATGAAGATCTGTGAAAATTGTCACACATTAAAAGATGAATTAAATTTTAGTTTCTGTTCAAGCCAGCATAAATACAGACAGTGTGTGTGTAAGTATAAAGAGTCGAGTCAGCAAATAAGCATAACTGCTAATATTATATGAGGCATAAAAGATAAGTATGGCAATGCCACTACGATAGTAACCATAGGCTCTAAAAAGTAGCACAGTTTTATCCAAAATATATTAAAAATTAATATTCTTTCTTTTTTTTTTTTTTTTTTATTTTTGCCTAATTTTATTAGCATCAAACCATTGAAAACTACACTATGTTGATATTACCAAGTAAACATATTTTTAAATGTTACATTACCACTGAAGAATTGCAAGTCCTGTTTGAACAGAATTATGAGGAAGTCAGGAGGGAAGTTTCTTCTGATGAATACAAAACATCCATGCCTGTCAGAACCATCATGGACACTTTGATGAAGTGTGAAATTATCTAGGCCACAGCCAAGTTGTAGTACTTTAAGCCCATCCTGAAGAAGTGGGAGAAACTCCACCTCCAATGGAAGACTGGGAATATATAACACTTGTGGACATACATGGTGTATATAAATATTTTTATAGCTAATAAATTAGTAAATTTCCTGCATTTCCAATATTGATAGGGGTTTCAATTTTTTTTTTTTTTTTTTTAACTTTTCAATGATATTTTGTGATACTGAACTGGGCTCAGGAATAAATTAAAATTAAACCCATTATAGCTAAAGGGAAACAGTGTTCTGCGTAATGAATTTAAAGAACAAACGCCATCCTGGTACAGATTACGACCTTGAAATAAGAATCTGATCATATTACTTATTTTGGGATTTTAATGACATTATTGTTCAGCTGTTAAAATATAACATAAAAGTAATACATCAAATAAAATTCAGTCCATTTTTATAAAACATTAAATATTATCTGGATAAACCAGGGAAAAAAATAACAACTGATATGCATTATAAGATTTTTAGTCACCTAATGAGAATACTGATCTTCATTTTCCAGAAATTTGATTGAAATAAAAATTTCTTCATACTGAAAAACTTAAAATTCTAAAGAATGATATTCCTTTCCAATTTAGACAAACGGAATTAATACTTTTTTATCACATAATATGAAGAGAAATTATAAACATATTGATTAATGTCAGCAATATTCATATCAAATACAAATTATTATGTTATTAAAAAATAAAAGTACAACAAAGTTAATACTCTCATTTATATTTTTTCAGCTTATAATGTAGTTACATTTCATAGAATATATGGTGAATTATTAAGTTTTATGTAGATATAGAACATTCTACGACAACAAAATCAGATCAAAATTTTAGCATGCTATTTATACAACAAATTAAAATATTGAATTATGGTGAGAAAAGTTGTAATTATTTACCCATTTTTTTTTTAATTCTTCTGTTTTAGGATTAAAAAATTCAAGAACACATTTTTAAATGAAATGATTTTAATTCTGTAAACCATTCATTCACTCACTCAAAATTATCATATCATGCAATATTTTTATTCATGCAAAATATTACATTGGTAAAGCATATTTTAACAAACATACAGACAGAAACGAAAATGAAAAGTAATTAGAAATCAATCTATAACAGGGTTATACGATAACAAAAATACAAGTTATTAAAAAGAAGCTTGAAAAATCCAGAAATTTAAGGTATTTACTTACTCACACTTTCTGAAAAATATTATAAAAATAAAAACTCTAGGTTTTCTAAAAAAAATCTTTTTATGTATAATAAAACAAAAAATTTGATTACTTATGAAACTACTATAATTAACTTAACCATATCATAATTAAAAAGATTCTTAAATTTTAATAATAATTAACAATTACAAGGTATTTTTCACTGTTGGAGAAAAAAATCCCATTTTAACGAATTTTACATTGGAAATCACCAATAAATTCAAAAGAGGACTGTAAAATATGTAATGGAATTACAATGAGAAACTTCTAATATTAATCAAATTAATAATTTTATCTGAGATTAGAATTTAAACATTAATAAGATTATGCTTTATGCTTATATTATTATTGTTTATGCTTTGACATCTCAATTTATGCCTTCTTAAAATTTAAACACAAAAATATATTTTCCTGTAAAAGCTAATGAGTTAAAAAGTGCTTACCATAGTGAGAAGCAAAGGCAAGAAAACTGCTGGTATGATACCTGAAAGTCGCAAGCCCAACAGTGACCAGTAGGTGTGATCCTAAAAATAATATGGCAAGTGAAATTCAGCAGCATGGTTAAAAAATTTTACACAGAGAACATAATGTAAGCATAAACAACAAATAAAATTTCGTTAGCTTAAAATTGTATCACCAGTAGCTTTATAAGGTATTTTTCCCAGCTTCTTTGCATGCCTTCGTGGTGTAGTGGTCAGCATGCTCGGCAGGTATTCGAGAGGTCCGTGGTTCGAGTCCCGGTGAGGGCGTTGCTTATTTTTTCATCTTACCTGCTTTCAAAAAATACCTAATGTCTTTACAACTTAATCAAAGAAAACCAAACATTCTTAATCATTCTTGTATCAGAATTACAAAAATACAGTAAGCAATATCATTATGATTTGATTTTATCCAGTACAAGCACTAATATCTTGGAAAGGTAATCCATAGTTTTTATAATCCATACTTGCTCTTCTGAGAAATTCAGAAACTTGCTTTAATAATTGTGCTTTTTTTAACAAGACATACTGAATATTCCCCTAGAAAGGAATAATGGGAAAACACAATTCCAGTACTTAAAACAGTTACTGAACCTTCTTTTTTTGAAGCAGCACACATGAACTGCACATGCAGTACAATGCTAACATAGGTACATGTATGGTGCAAATTTCAAATCTATTGGATACTTCTGTTATGAGATTGTACTTTGGATGGCTGATAGTATATTTTAGTAGGCGTTTAAAGAACAGCACAAATAATAAACAGTGGAGTTAAAAAGGATTTACCAAGTGATAACAGAAATCATCTGTTTTCCATTAGCAAACTTGTCTGATCAGAGAACTGTATTGTGTCTTCTATCTCCATATCTCTTTCCATCTATCAAATGGATTTTAAATCCTGTACCAGTTTCAGATATGTTTTCTTTTGCGCTGCCACATTTCCCTGCATATAACTTCCATATGCTATTGAAAAAAAGTTCATCTGCGAAATTTCAGGAATTATAAAAACAAATATGCATGTATAAACTAAGCGGCATGTGATATTAACTGAAGTTACACATGATGGGTTAATTGATTAAGGCTAAGCACACAAGGGATATTTCCTTAAGAAGAGAGATTGCTTCATGAAGAATTTTGAAAGGGTAACTGGATCGTATTCACATTACACAGAGGAAAACCATGAAAATCTCCATGCAGCCAGACCACTTAGCACTATTTGGACCCATGTTTAACTACTGCTATTTGCCAATCTTACCTCTGGACCACTCATAGACAGTTACATATCGTATAAATATATTTTTTTTTTTTTACTCTCATGAAAATAGTTGGAGCTAATATCACTGTACATCGGGCATACTTGTCTATATAGATACACAGAGAGAGAGAAAACAAATTTTCGTGCTTCTATATATATACCTATGCAAAAAACACATATATCTCATTGTAACGAAAATTTTTCACCAAAAAATGTTCTTAATAAAGTTAGGAAAACAAATAAACATGAAAGCAGTGCCTTTAGTGCAGACAGTAATCACCACCCACATCTACGACTTTCTGCCAATGTTTTGGTATTTTGCAAAGCCTTCGGCCCAGAAAACTTGCTGGCCACAATTTCAAAAATAGATCAACCTCATTTCAGACGTCCCACGCAGAATGGAAGATAGCACCAGCAAGATGTAGCTGCAGATGCGAACAAAGTCCGAAAGAGCAATGTCAGGACTATATGGTGGGTGTGGCAAAAGATCCCATTCGAGCCCATACAGAATCCAGCCAGTGAATGCAGACACATATGGTCTTACATTACCTTGATAGAACATTATCTTTTTGCATCGGAACTCAGTTTGACATTTTTCCTTGAGAGCAGCATTAACATGGATTGGCACCTCAATATACACCTTACTGTTGAGGGTTTTAACTTTCTCTAGGTACTCTTTGTGGAGAACGCCATAGCAATCCCACCAGATACAAAGCATGTCCTTTTGTTTGATCCTTTTCAAATTGTGTTTTGTGAACCTGCTGTCAGGCTCACAAGGCGCAGACCAACCCCATTTTTGGCCTACGTTGTTGAAGTAAATCCATTTTTCATCACAAGTGATGATCCAGTCCAGAATTTTGTCCTTACTTTGATATTCGAGCGGATTAGTGCAGGCTCGAACAAATCTGTTCTTATCTGCTTGAGTCAGCTCACGCAGCACCCAGAAATTGAACTTGTATGTCAAGTTTATGCAATGCATAGTGCAACTAATGGACATGGCAGTAATGTCTAACTCCTTAGCAAACTCTTTAGTGTTTGCATACTCATCTTCTTCCACAAGTTCTCGTAGATGGGGCCTCATCAACATCAGTAGGCCAGCAGAGCGCTCTGCTTCCTGAATGTCATAGTCCTTGTTTTTGAACTTTCAGTACCAAACCTTCGCAGTGTTATATGATACAACATTAGTACCTAAAGCTATACACATGATTTGGTGACATCCTGTAGATGCCTTTTTGCAAAAGAACTGAAAGTAAATGATCGTTCAAATTTAGTACTATGATAATTCCATTTCAGACAACTTGTACTAAATGATAATGATACTCTTTTACAAATTTCACAACACAGTGTTCTAGGCAAGTCTCTTTCAAATGCCAAAAATCGATTGACAAAATACAATTAAACACACTAGCACAAACTGTTTGCGCTAACAATATTTGCAGAGGCGAGAAACTTTTGTTAAAACCCATTATATATTCGTGCTTGAATTAAAATATAATACGGTATTGTGTATTTCAACTTCTATAAATTTTGCAACACAGTATTTGTTTGAGAGACTATTTTTGTAGGTCTTGACATGAGAATAACTATCTTTGACCAATCTCTGTAATCATTTATAAATACATGTGTATTTTCACACTCAGCTCGTATGCTCATACTGGCATTATTAAAAACTAGGAAATAAAAGCAATACTTTACAAAATATAAAGCTTAGCTACAAGCCCTGCATATTCAAATATGTTTAACGATGATTATTGTTCATCAATAATTTCATTATATTGAGTTGAATTGTAATAACAATTGCAAAGATTTAATTCTGATTTTTATTTTGCTTTGATATCTATACTATAATAGAAAAATCAGGTAAAATCCTTATATATGGGTTATTTAAATCTAACAAAGTATGTTAGTCTGTTGGCCAAAGATATGTATACATTTATAAAAAGCAGTTCATGAAAAACTGATTTGAATACATTTCATCAAGATAGAAAAAAACCAAAACATCCATGATCCAGCATAATTTACATCTATGATGTGAAATATAAAATGAAACCAACCATTCAGGATAATCTACCTAATTTTTTATATTGATTAGTTAATTATGACATTTCATATCTAAAGTGTGATCTAATTTTAAGTTACAGTTTGGTTATCAGGACTAGACTCAGAAATGTATGAATGTAGGCACGTGTACATGTATGTATGTGCATATATGTGTATACGCATATACACACATAGATTCATACTTACATACAGGGTGTTTCAAAACTTAAGATTCAAATTTCATGGGAGGTAGGGAAGATGTTATGGAATTGATTCCACATAGGAAAGCGAGAGCCCTGTGTGTACCCAACCAATGTACAGCTCGCCCGACCAGTCCCACTGTATATGGGCTGACTTATTAGTGATAAGATGAATCATTTTACACACCAAGGGCTAGCGGATATGCATCTCACATATAAGGCAGCTGGCGAAAGCGGCCACTGAGCTAGACAAGTTTACAAAGACCAATATCCCAACAGAAGAATACAGCAGCATTGTATGTTTGCACATATGCATCGCAATCTGTGCGAACGTGGTTCACTGCACAGGAACATAAAGGATACAGGGTGAAGAAGACTGACACGGACTGTCAACATCACAGAACAAGTCCTACAGTCCATCAAAGATAATTCGGATATCAGCACATGGGCTATTGCTCAGCAGCTTGGGAGGTCTCAACAGCGTGGTGGATACTGCACGAGGAATGTGTGCACCCTTTCCATTTGCAAAGGGTGCAGTAACTGCACGATTATCCAAAGTGTATGGAATTTGCACAATGGTTCATGCAGAACGGTGCCATGGACCCCAGTTTTCCAGCTTATGTGCTTTTTACAGATGAAGCTTCATTTACTTATGAACATATGTTCAATACACACAATTCACAGGTGTGGGCTTGCGACAATTGGCATGGTACGAGAAGTCACGCTGAGCACCATCGTTTTGCCATAAATGTGTGGACTGGAATCATTGTTGACTGATGGGACCTTACTTGCTACTGCCCTGATTGGACGGCTGGAAATATCTATTCTTTCTCAAGATAGTGTTACCGAGTTTTCTGGGCGCTGTTCCTGCGCATATCCGCCGATATGTGATATCAACATGACAGGGCTCCAGCCCATAGCACAAGTAATGTGCTTTGAATGTTCAATTGCCTTGGAGAGAAATTGGCTAAGATGTCATATAAGGCCCAGGATACATGTGGTCGCCATATGTGGTGATATTTTGTGTTGGATTATTTAGTGGAGATTTTGTTTCTATGGCAACACTTTTTGTGTGAAAACTTTCATTGGGAATGTGATTTTACTTCCCCATGGTGGTTCTTTGGTTACATGTTGAATAATGGTATATAGTTTCATAAAGGAAGTTTTGGAGAGATATCAGCCACATGTTTTAGAGTGCACTCAAACTACATTTAGTTTGAGAAGATATGGTGTTGGAGGTTTGTTCATGGTTGTCTTCATGCTGACAGAAGTGTATTTTTGTGGTTTTTATGGGATACATGATTTTTGAAGCTGAACTTGACATGTGAGAAGTGTCGTTCTGATATGAAGATTCAGAAGACAAATTGTGTTTCTAATGGATTTGAAAAAAAATTGTTGAGGGTAAAGAATGTAGTTTTCAACGAAGTCTGAGGTTTAGATCCTGGTCTTTCTGCAGTATGTTGACTTTAGAGGAAATTTTTATTGTAACTTTTGAAATTTTGAATTGCAGAAAGATGTCTGATATAGCTAAGTCATGGCATTTTGGTTCACATGCTTTGTGTGACTGGCATAGTTTTATTAATGAAAGTATATTGGATGTGATATGTCTGTCCTTACAAGTTTTTGTTTGAAATTAATATTTTTTTTTGGGGGGGAGAACTATTTTGAATGGTAAGTGAATTTGCTTTTTTATTGTTTTAATTTAGTAAAGAGTTATTTTAATTGTTGTGTTGCTTTCATTTTGTGTTGTTATTTTTTTTTATTTTTTTAATTTATTTGTGTTGAAATTGTTTTGAATTTATTGTTGTTATTTTAGATTAAACGGCTCTAGTGTAGAATTGGGTGCCCCTTCGATTGGCAACAAATTCTGTTCAATTATGGTGATGAAATCCCCTTTCTGGTTACCATGATAGTTTTAACTTGGTTTTAGTTTCCTGATTTTTTTAAGTGAAAATAGATTGATGTGTACATGGACAAAGCAGGGCAGTGCGCATTGCTGAGTTTATGCAATTCTCCGATGCTTTTACAAGTGAAAATAGATCGATATGTGCATGGACACTGAATTTGTGCAATTCTTTGACTTCTTATTTTGGCTTTGTGTAGCGGCCATCTTGAAATTGTGCCTTCCTGGTGTTAAAAAAAGAATCTCTAAAAAAACAAGGGACATCCAATTGTAAAACTTTTACCATTTAAAATTAGTCGTCAAAAATTTTTGGTGAGAAACTTCATGCTTATCTAAATTTTTTGTTTTTATTTCGGACTTTAACATAAACATGGTTTTTGCACATGCGAAACCCTGCATTTTTGCACATACGAAAATCATGTTTTTTCAGATATTTTAGGCTTTCAGTTTGAAATGTAAAAAAAAAAAAAAAAAGATAAGTAAAATCATAGAGCTTTTCGGCAACCTAGTCCTTATACGACAGCTGTTCCGAGAAATTATTAAAAATTATTTTTATCATGGATTGTAGATGCTCATCAGTCAAATTCTTTTCTTATTAATTTTGAACTGTTAGGGGGGGAGCTGTTCACATATATATGTATTCCTAAAAATTCCAAAAATTCATAATGAGTTTATTTATTTTTTGACCAGTATGAATAAAAGTTACTAAAATCCCTGTCTTCAAATGTTTTATATCACAGTATATTAATTAACTCCATCTATAGGTTTTGTAGTACATTATTCCTGTTTATTTTTAATGGTAATATGTAAACTTGGACTTTAAATAAATAAAATCCTGAAATTTGTGCAACAAATACATAACTGAAATGTGTTCATAGACCACATAAAGTTGCTTTCGAAGCCACATGCAACTCACAGGGCCCAGGTTTAGACCACTGATTTAGTTTCCTAGGGTAGAAATTCGAATAATAGTGTTTATTTTTCTTCCTCCCCCAGCAAAACACAGTATGCTGAAAATAATGTGCTTTTTCAGAAAATTTTAAAATCCATGTGATAAAATGAAGTAAAAATCAACATAAGATGAATAAACATATATAATATCTTTTTTCTGAAGAAAGTTCTCAGAGAATGAGAACAATCCTGCTGGGGAAAGAATACCAAAAGATGACGTAACATAGATATGTACTTGTTCCAATTGGTTTGATTTGATGGTGAAAAAAGAAAAGTTGTGAAAACATTAACAAGAAAGAGATAAGAAATAAAAAAATCTCATTTTTCTAAAAGAATTCAGAACAGCTTCTAGAGTTGACAATCATTTGCAGGAATCAGAGCTGGGAGTGATATTTTAAGCAATGTATTGGTGCATTCCAGCTAATATATAAGTACTCAAAATTTATTAAAAATGAATATTAACTTTCCTAGATAAGCCAATTTCTTTGATGGAAGTGTGAAATCATTTCGTTTTTGATGAATCAAAGACAGATATCATCTCTAGAATGCTCTTAGATAAAATTAAATTAGAAGTGAATGGGCATTCTAGTAAGTTTGCGAACTGTGAACCTTTAATCATGCCATGAGTGACTGTATACTTGCTTTTATGCACATGTAGTAATAAATTTTAAGAAAACCTCTTTTATAATAAAATTCACATTTTTAGTTACAACATCTTTATTACATTATTTACAATTATGTTTCTACATAATATTTTTGTTAATAGAAAGAAAAATATTAGCAAATGTAAACAGAACATATTATTACCATTCATTATCACTTTCACGTGAATATAATAATTTAATTCGCCTTTAGAACTATAAGTCTTCAAACTATTATCATTTTATGCAGCATTTTTCTAATGTAAGCGTATGATAAATATCTTGATATTAACTTTTTTTGAATTTCTTATGTAATGAAATAATATTCATGATTTATGTGCATAATATTTTTATCTGCCTCTGTTAAATTTTGAATATCTATATTGATCAGCACAATTTGCAATCTCAGAAAACTTGAATTTACAAACTTTAGCTGCAGTAAGCAGTATATTGTAACTTTTATTAAACTAGATAATAAGAATGTTTTTAAAACACACTTCCACACTCAAAAATAATTGTAACGCATCTGCAACAACTCTACTTTGAAGAAGTTCTCAGATAAGCATTTCAGTGATGAACAGAACAAATTGTTATCAAGAGAAATATTTTTAAAAAAAGAGCTACCAGAATTTAACAAAACTTTAAAAAATACCTACAGATCCAAAATATTCTCGATCAGCAAAAACATACACAAAGACAGCAGACACAAAAGACATCAGGAAGACACTTAAAATTCTCTTCTTTATTGTTGATGGATGATCTCTGAAAAAAAAAAAGTCATATTATAAAATTAAAATACATATATTCTAAAGAAAACTGCATATTATAACTGAACAAAAACAAAACTACAATTTTCAATAATAAAAAGCTTGCTGAATGACGAAATTTATGATAAATAATGATTTAAAATTATAATTATTTAAATAAAATAATAAACCGAGAGCATGATTATAATTTTCTGAATAATATAAATTACTTCATTACTGAAACAGATAAGAAAATCCTGGACCGCTCAATTTTTTTTCTGAAACTAACCTTTACTATAATGTAAATACAGTAAATGTCTCTTTTCCATTTTTACAGTTACTTACTCAGTTTATGTTTTAAAACGTTTTACTTTAACATAGCAATGTGTCTGTTGTTTCCAGTACTCCCCATCACCTGCAGCCAAATCAGGTCCACATCTTTTATTCTAGCGCAAAATCGAAAATGTGCCTGTCATTGGTTTAGGCCTTCAGTATAGGAGGTAATATGAGTTCGACCAGCTTCTTCACAATTTTGACGGAAAATCTCCCAGGAATGAATTTGAGGGTTACCACTCCTTTTCCTCTACCATCAATCTCTCTAGAAGACTTTCAGCTAACCAGTATATTAAATATCTTCATGCCATAAATATACTAGGTGTGTATAAACAATCATGCCTTCTCATTGCACAAAAAGCTATAGCAGCTGGCTTTCCTACCACCATATT
>KK119844.1:237218-253996 GCA_000611955.2 Stegodyphus mimosarum
CAATTAAGAATTCAGCAAAAATGCCTGAAATTGAATCAATGGAAAATGTGATTGACAAACTCTTTTTATTATTTAACCTGTTTGAGGACATTTTTATGAATACCAATGCAAATAATAATTAATAGTATATGTACTGAACTGACTTCGTTTCTGTTAATGCCTGTTTAGTCAGTTACTTTGTTGTATTTCATACTCATTCATTTCATAACTTTTTAATAGAAAAATGAAGTTCATTAATCTCAGTGTCTGCTCATGTAATCTCTTAAATTTACCTTCTAAATTCTTTCTCTTAAATCGCCAAATGCTTCACACTACCTCCCATTATTTTTGTGTTATGTAGCTCTCTTTTAGCATTTCTGTCATTAGCTCAAACAGCTCCCAGATGCTTAGCCTAGGATCACATTTATTTGTCATTATCTACCAAAATTATGTAATTAATTCAAACATTCACTTAGTCCTGGCTTCAAAATTAGGCTTTTGGAAAGCATTCCTCTTAAATTATTTTTTACATTACTGCCTAACTTTATGTTGTGCAAAATTAAGAAAGACCCAAACTGTTACATTAGGGGGCTTTTGGCCCAGGTACCCTGGTGCGTACACCATTCCCTCTGTCTATGTTAAACAACACATATCTTTTTTGCCACTTGTAAGGCATTTTTTCCTTTCCAGTACAAGAAAAGCATTAAATGCCTAAAATGCATTTTGTTTTCTTTCATATTCAAAGGAGTATAAAACTGAAAAAAATTAACATATTGTACCCAATTTTTTTCTAAATATGCTTGAAGCATTGTCTTTTACAATATGTACACATGTGATTTGCTTTCAGTTGTTCTAATACATTCAGATCTATCCTTGCGCCACCTGCCAAAAATCAACATGAACTTTCCGAACAGCCCAAGAAAATGTTTCGTCTTGAAAACCAACATACCTTCTAATGTAGCAGAAGATCTGTGTACTCACTCTCTATTTCAACTAAAAATCCTTTAAACTGGCAATGATACAGAGCTTTAGATTAATTTGTGATGGCAATCTTTAACATCAATTCTAAATACAAATTTCTCTTGGAAATGTCCATGTACAAAGAAATTTTTGATGAAAAATGTAATGGTAAACAAGTATCTTCTAATTAATTTTTCCTTTAAAATAGGAACAAACCCGTTTCTCACTCCTGTCATACTTTCTTCCCATCTGTTGAAATCGAAATAGTTTTATCGAGTGAAATATGAAACTTCTCCAAGCATTTAGAGACAACATTTGCAATCCATGTGTTTAACCTTTTAGTGATAATACTCAGTAAAAGATGTTCTTAGGATCCACAGATGAAACAAACTGAATAAAAAGTGAAACTTGTGATTTGATTTGTTAATGGGTTACATTTGAAGGCATTTTAACAGTTCTGTATATTACTGTTTTAGAAGACAGAGGTAATTTTTCAATTTTTTAAAGAATTTCTACCTTGCTCTTAAAATCCTGGAATAGCTCTTTGGATGCATTTATAAAACATTTTTAATGTATTCATCGATTCTGTTTAGTTTGCCTCTTTTAGCAGTCTCTTTGTTAACAATATCAACATCCTTGGAAGACTGGCCCCAATAAATTAAATACAAAACTTGATTTTTCTTAATTGAAGTTCCTCACCTGCTTTCATCATCACATCACAGGCAGGATATTTACTCCAAATGATGTATGTTTAGCTGTAAATTTGATTTTTTATTATACACCAATTTTTCTTGACAAATAAGACAGGTTAGAAGGCTATTTGAGTTTTGATACACAAGAAGATTTTGATCGATTCAACTTTAAATTCATTCCACTAAAATTTTCAATTTTTTTTTAGGGGGGGGGGCTTCTTCTCTTGTAGCTATGACAAATAGGTAGCACCTAAAAACATGTTTTTAAAAAAAAAATAAAAGCAACACACAAAGGTATAATATCTTATTAAATTGATGCTAAAAATACCTGTGAGATCTGCAGTTTATTAAGAGCTACAAGTATCTAAATGCACTGAGCAGGTACGCTTGTCACTCACATGAGACTTTTTGGCATGCCAAGCACTGACTATAGTACACACTGATGGACAAGCCGTGAATGCCTCACTCTTTCTCAACTTGTGCATTAGACGCGTATGCCTCCTCCATATTACATACCCCCTGCCTGCCTGTGCTACATCAACTTGAAACCTTGCTTGTCTGCATAAAGCTAAAAATGATTTGCAGCTCTACCAAAAAGCAGCATTCATGCAGAATGCAAAGAATGTTTCCAGCATTAACAAACATGCTTACGAACCACTGGTACAGAGCTATCACATTTTAGGAATAAGAATACATTAGCATTCATGGGAGAAAGGGGAATAAGGTACATGAAACAACTGGAATCGAATAAAAATGTTATTTTGTGTTAATGCATGTAAAATATATGCATAATACATGTGTTTTTGTATCAATGCAATATTGTATTTTTTAATCTCCTAACTCACTCAAAATTAGAAAATTTTAATAAAATTTATTAGTGTAAATATTTGTCTCCAATGGCCTCCCCTTCACCTTTAAAAATGCTCTGCAGATGCCCATGTCCAGGTCATTTAATGGAAAACTAATTTCATTAATTAGAAAGCTTACAAATGTACAATATGCAAGGCTGTATGTCAAATAAAATTGGTATGAAGGAATAAAAAGGAGATTTGTGTGTTTTTTATATTCTTGAATATTTTTCATTAAATACTTTTTCTCTTAAAAAGTCTTTGTTAGATTTTATATGTTAAAATAGAAATGAATAATAAAAAATCTACATGAACATTTGGAATTCAAGTTTAAACATTCCTTTACTGCTGACAGATCTAATCCACATCTTTCTGGATATCAAAAGTTTCGAATTGAAAAAAAAAAAAAAAAAAAAAAAAAAAAAAAAAAAAAAAAAAAAATATTTCTATGGAACTGATGTATTTAGCGGTGCAAATGATTAATTAGATGGATATCACTCTAAACTGAAAGTGTTGGATACAGTTTCAGACAAAATCACAAATCCTACGTGAGCCAAACATCTGGTAACCCTATGTCTAGGGCTCCAGACTGTCTACATCATGTTGTCACTACCAATACAATTCTTTGACTGTACATCACATTTTGTTGTACATATGCAAATAATTAATTGAGTGGTCATCAATTAATCATTTGCAAATGATTAACTGGATATAGGATCACGCTAGATTAAAAGTACCAGATACATACTTTGACACCATTACGAATCCTAGGTGGCTCGGCCGTCTAATAACCTCACACCTAGGACTCCAGACTATCTACGTCCCATGGTTATTGCCAGTGCAATTTATGGACAGAATGTTATATTTTACCTCAAAGTATCTTTAAAATTTTTGTTTGGTTTAAATTTACTGTATGGTACCCTTTGGTTTCTGTCTGAAAAAATTGCCAAGTTGTTGCCATTGGTTGTTCGTGAAATCTGGAAACCTGTTGCATGAAATAGATTTTTCGGTAACCCTAATGTTGATAATGTTGGTGAAACTAGCAATGGGGAAAACTATGTGAATATTGCCAAATCTGTTGTGATAAATTGAAATTTTGGCTATTTTTTTGTAATAGTAACCCTTTCATATGGACCGGGGATTTTCAATTGCTGTGTTTGGTTGCACATGTGTAATGTTTTATGAAAGTGGTGTCTGAAAGTTTGCTTTGTGTTATAAATGAGTATATTCTTCTGGATACGACTATAATTTCTGACTGCTGGAAGGAGTACATAAAGTAGATGGAACGTTGAGTGCAATTAAATGCGGTTTAGCCTGGAGGAAAACGAAGGACAGCTTGCACTATTATTTGGCCAAATATGTATGGTGCAAGGGGGCAAAAACATATTTATTGCTTTCTTGGATGCTATTATACGTATTTATCTGCCATTAACAGCAGATGAGCCGAAGTGACCAAATATTTAATTGAATTGCTTACATGGAGGATGGAAGAGATGCTGGTGGGAGGTGTGAACATATGTACGTGAAGAAAAGATTGATGTTTTATTTATTTATTGGTGTCTGTATGTTAATTTTTGTTAAAAGATGCGTTGTTTAATGTTTTTATGTTAGAAAATATGCATTTTTGGTTATTTATTACTCTTTGTTTGTGTATTTTTGGTTATTTGTGTCTATGTCTTAAGACAGCAGTGAATTTTTTCTGGTTAACATGATAGTTTTAACTTGTGTTTTAGTTTCCTGATTTTGTTTAAGTTAAAATAGGTTGATGTGTACATGGACAAAGTTAAGGTGCCTAACACAATGCCTAGTTTGTGAAATTCTGTGATCATTTTTCAAGTTCAAATAGATCGATGGACATCGAGTTTGTGTAAGTGTTTGACTTCTTGGTGAAAATGCGCTTTAGCCCACTGCTTGGCAATGTTTTGAAAATCGCCAATTCGGCACGTTTCTGCGAAACATCTTTGCAATTGCAACCTTCCCGACACGCTCCGCGAAAACCTATTGTAAACAAAACATAGAATTCTAAAGCCTAAATTAGTATGGAAACTGTTGCTATAAAAAGATAATAAAAAAATATGCAAAACGAACATTATGATCATTAAAATATTTGACAGTTAGATTTAAATTAATTATTTACATTTTATTATTTACATTATTTATACTTACACATTTTATGCCGTTACATAACCTTCCCGATACGCTCCGCAAAAACGTAACCAAAATGGCATCGAAGAAAGAAGGAATTTTTTTAAAAAGGCATTAAAATTACAAACGATACCATGCACACACCGTTCCATTTTAACTTAAAAAACTTCAGCGAATTGCACAATGTAGGCAACGTGCACAAATGAACAAAATAAACTAAAATAACGAAAATAAATTACAAGAAAATGCCATGTGCACAGCGTTCCTTTTAAACTAGTGGGCTAAAGCGCATTCCAACTGACTTCTTGTTTTGGTTTCGTGTAGCGGGTGGTAGGATCGACACCATCTTCAAATTGGTGCCGATCCTTCGTGGCGACGATCTTGGCATCAAAAAAGAAATGATTCGCCAAGGGGTACCATAGAGTAAATTTTAACTTTCGCTTTTTCGACATTAAAGAAAGACTAGGATACTTTTCATTCTCGGGGGAACTTTTCCTTTTCATGCCTTCTTTATCACATTAAATAAATCACGGAAGCACTTCCGCAAAGGATCCGCTAAACATAAAAACCGCTAAAAATGGCGATAATAGTTCAAAACTGGTAACCCATTGAATTTGTTTGTCCCCGGCTGCGTTTTGCCGCTAGCTAGCGGTGCGTCAGTACAGAATGAGGTGGTGAAAATACGGCGGATGGGATGATGATAATTGATAACACGGCTGTTTAGAAGAATTAAATCAGTTTTCATGCTTAAAATTTTGATATATATTTTTTATGTATTTTGACAATTACTTTTCAGGAGATACTTTTTAGTGTTTATATACAATAGATGATTAGAATGAAATAAAAAGTATTACTAGTTCTCTTAGAGGATAAAATAGTTTATATATTACCAGAATCATCAAAGTTAGCAAACCATTGCTTTGTGTAATAATCAAAGTTTGAATGACTATTGAAAGATAAAATGTATAATATTCTAGTTTTATTTACAATGCTAGTCTAAAGGATTTGAATATTACTGAAGATTCATTGCCAAATTTATTATGAAAAAGGCAGTTGTTTCAAAATAAAATGCTTTAAGCTATCAAGAAGTAAATTCAAAAAAACAACTTTGCGTTTGAAACATTTGAAAAACTGCTTGAGTAAAATGAATGTTTTAAATGTATTATTTAGTAATGAATTCATTAATCTATTATATGTACAGTAGCACTCATTATTACATACAATTTTGAGGATATCGAATACTTAATGAAAAAGACACTTTATGAGAATTCTTAATGAAAAAGACAGCAAGTCCCTCGACAATTTCCGTAAGTGCACAGTTAAAAAAAGGCCCTTTTCAGGGTCATACAAATTTAATAAAAGAAATATGAGGTATTGCTAAGCATAAGTATTACTATATACACTTTAATTTATACGCTGTATCATGTTTAACCTATTAATGTTATGTCTTTTTCTGTTAACTTTAATTTATAAGCCTTTAATATGTATCTTTAATTTATATGCTTTAAATATAATTAAAGTGAACTGTACACCGCTAAAATCATGGCCGATTAACCGGCGAGCTTGGGGAGTAAATACGCACCGCCGCCAACGGATCCTTTGCGGAAGAAAACCCTAAATCACCCCTTTATTGAATTTATTAAAAATCGTTATACAAGTATTTCGAAATAGAAAAAATAAATAAATAAAATAACCCCGGGGCATAAATTTAGAAAATCGGTAAGAAAATCTTCCATCAGAAATGTTGCAGTTTTAAAAAGTACTCACCTTCCGTGAATATTTCTCCATACATATAAACTTCCCACATACAATGTAGCGAGAAGAACGCACACCAAAACGTTGGAGATACATCCTAACTCAAGGCGGTTGAGAAACAATTTAGTAATCATGTTCACTATGTTATGCTTTCGTTCTGGACTTTTATACCCCACATCATTGGGTACTTTTTAAATATCTGTACATGATTTTTTCAAAGTCACGCATGCTCCCAGATGTAAACAAACCCTACCGCAAGCGGTGTTGCCATTATAAAGTATGAAAGTTGTCAATCTCAGCAAGGCCAACTTATACTTAAGGTCTGTCAGACTGAACGAAATTCCGATGACCAGTTTTCAACGGCTTTCGCGAATTCATCTCGCATTTGCTACATTTTTGCTATACTTTCGCTATGTGTAATGACGTTCATAACGAGGTAACAAAAGTGTATTTTATTAAAAAGAGTCGCTATTTACTAATAGTAACCCAGGATGGTATATTATGGCATGCCATACTGCAGTTCAGACCACAAGGAAAACCAAAAATGTATCTTCCCATGAATTTCCCTGCGAGGAATCTCTGAAAAAAGGTGGATCAAGAACATATCACGAAAGGGTAATTTGCTAAGTGCTATTTAACACTTAGCAAATGCAACTAACTGAAAATTAAGTGTTGTTCAATATGTATTTAAGTTTTTAAAATTTAATTTGTTAACAAAACCCACTGTGACAAGCTGAAAGTAATAATTTTATTCGATTATTTCGCATGTTTCTACCCACGGTCTGATAAATATAGTAAGAAATAAAATTAGAAAAAAGCGGGCTTTTCGAATTGTAATGGCTCTCTCTTCCCATGTCTGAATTAGAGTTTCAGAAAGCATTGCTTCCTTATACTCTGCATCTGGTGAAGAGCATCGGTAGAACAAAATAATTAGTATGGACAAAAAGACGTAAGTATAAATCAAGTGGCCTCCATCAGTCGACGAATAAGGTGAGTTGCTGGTAGAAGGTCCAAGTCAGTGAGCTGAAGAGTCAAGTATGGGTAACAGATGTTAAGAATGGAGAATGTCAGATGGATATTTGTGTTTATCTCTGGGAAATGGAGAGCATCTAAGAGAGCTGAAGCAGTTGTTAGAATGAGTGAGAACAGAATAGAAGAAATTTTTGGAAAGTTTTTGAATATAATCTTTGATTGTGTCTACTTTGAGATGACGGTGAATATAGGAATTTGGAATGAACCATGGCGCGTTGATAATTTCTCTGAGGGCTTTGTAACGGCTCAAATCTAGAAGAAGCTCCACAAGTCGAGACGATCTTTACCACATATGCATTCATATTTGAAGATATCTTAAATTATACTTTACCAGAGTTGAAATGTTAGGTTTATAATGTTCTGTTCGAGTTTTTTTTTAAATCATAAATCTACTTTTGTGTGTTGTGTGGTACTGTTAGCATTTAACGCAACGAGTTAGCTCCAAGAAATGTATCATTAAGACTTACCAAAGGATTGAAAATATTGAATGATTGATTTAAAATATATACCCGCAACTGCTCAAAATACAGAAAAGAATTCTTTTGTGTTTTGGTCACTCATGAGTGTGTCTAATTCGGTGCTTTCTGCAGTATGGATGGCTATCTGAATCTGGATTTTTTTTATCAATTGGAGCGAAAAGGTAAAAAAAAGGTGCCTGAGTGGTGTATGGAGATTGCAAGATCGTATAAATGCCCAATTTGTGAAACTAAATATTAAACTAGTAGAGCAAAAGATGTGTGGGTGTGTTAAGTTACTGGGGGCGAATGTGAGCATCGAATTACAAGATGTGTTCGAAAACACTCGTGGTTTGCGAAGAGTAAATTGAGTATATGTAGTGTTTTGAGAGTCATCTATATGTGATTGGGTAAGCGCGGGAATGATTTTAAAGGGTCTGAATTACGTATTGCTAAAAATACGGTAATAGATTAGAAAAGTTCTTGTAGAGAAGTGGTCATAGAGGTATACTTGAAGGATAATGTGATGTTGGGTGAGGAAGGCGTGGTTGTGGAAATTGAAGAAAGTAAATTTAGTAAGCAAAAATATCATAGAAGGAAAAGAGTCGAAGGGAGATGGCTGTTTGGTTCGCTTGAGAGAGGGACAACTAAATGCGTGTTTAGAGAGTTTGAAAGCAGAGGTGCCGAGTCATTGTTAGAAATTATTAAACAGAATGTCCTGCCAGGATTATCTGTTATTTCGGATTGTTGGAAAGATTATAACTGTCTCAAGTAGGAAGGATGTGCGCACCTAAAAATGAATCATAGCCTTCTGTTTTAAAGATACGGAGACAGGTTCGTATACCAACAGTGTTGAGGGGATTTGGGGAGAAATTAAAAGAAATCTCCATGGTTCTCGCGAGGCAAAACCACAATTCGATACGTATCTGGCTAAGTACATGTGTAGAGTGAAACAGAAAAAATCCGACAAGTGCAAGTTAATGGATATCTTTCTCAGTGAAATGTTAGCAATATATTCTGCAAAAGGAAGAGCACTGAAGGTAAGTTTTACTTATTATTATTGACTTGAGTGAAATATCGGGTGCTTGTGAAGTATGGAAATTTCGATATTAGGTCATTACTTTATTCTGGTAGGTTTATTTTCATTGTTGTGTCATTTTCAGGAAACTTTTTTTTTTGCAGTTTTCTTTTTTTTAAAGGAAAGCAAATCTGCTTTCCTTTTAAAGTGCTGAGTGTATGAGTCATGCAGAGTTTATGCAATGTCTGATTTTTTTAAGTGAAAATAGACCGCTGTGTACATGGGCAAAGACAAGGTAGTGCACAATGCCGAGGTTGTGCGAGGTTTTTTTATTTTATGTTTGGTGACCAAATATATGTGACATAATGGGTTACAGGAAAGCGAGATTTCACTCTATATATTTCATTTTTACATCGTCGTGAAGCGTAGACACTTAGCTATTTTAAGAACTTCAAATAAATTTCGTATTTCATTAAATCGATTAAATACGAATTTATTTAGGAAGGTGAGCTTAATACCTTTTCAGCGGAATTTTTTTTAAAAAAACTTATTTTAAAAAATGTGCTGTTTATTTTCCTTTGATTTTTGGACACGTTGAACTTTAATCCTTTCGACTCCTTTTAAAAAAAGAATTTTGGAAAAATAATAATATTTTGTATTTTTTTTAAATTTTTTAAATGAAGCTTCCGAATACACTTCTCACATCTCAGATATTTTAAAATGTAGTTTTGGCAACAATTTTCCTTTCTTATTGTTGTTGATAGATTTTTGATGAAATTGCATCATTTTGAATAGTTTTATTCTTTTAAAAATTTCGGTTTGGCAACAATTTTTCATCGTATTTCTTATGTCACTGTTTTTAAGAGACTGAAAAGTTTAAGAAATTAATTGTTTCTTTTTGCAACGGTAAATTGTCTAATTACTTTATTAGGATAATTAACATTCGTATCAAGGGATATTGCTTATTTCATTGTAATATTATGTTTTAATTATATATAATTTTAATTATAAAAACATTTTGCATGATATTTTTTAATCTATTTAAGTTCTTAATCTGCTTATACCATTTGAGTTCTTAAGATTTTGGAAAGGGAAGTTGGTTAATTTATTTATTAGGATAATTAATGTTTGTATTAAGGGATGTTGCTTATTTCGTTATATGTTTTTTATATGTAAAGCATTTTTAACTGAATTTTTTTTCCGTTGTTGTTTGTTTCTTTTTCGATAAAATTGTTCTGCAGAGTAAAATTCTGTGCAGTTTTCAAATTTAATGTTTGGTGTTCTCTTCAGGTATTTTTTCGGTACACTTAAAAGCCAGACGAAGGCTGGCCGCGCAGCGGCTAGTTTGGAATAAAATATATAAAGATGAAATAATAATAAATTGTTGTAAGGTGCTATATCCTTGTACTTGGGTTCTTTATGCTCGTGTTTACTGGGCAACAGAGGCATCCAAGTCAAGCTGTATGAATTTCGTGATGGTAAGATAAATTTATTCTTCATTTTTTTAACATAAGAATAGTGCAAAATATTCATCAACTTAAAACATTCGCCTATAAGCATGTAAAGGACACTTTTTGTTTTATTTAATTATAAGAAAAGTATAGATTAATTAAAAAAACTTGCAATGTAATAATTTCAAATTACAATCTAATGCCTAAAAGTGAAGCTTACCAGTAAATAAATTAAAATTATATCTACTTTTTTTAAGTTCCATTATACCTACTGTTATACCGTATAAAAAAGTTAAATCTTCGGTATTGAACAAAATTAAAACTCATCTAAAAAATATCAGTTTTAAGAGCCTTAGAGTTTGCTTCTTCCTTTCGTTCTGAAAATAAAATTTTATTTAAAAAAAAAGTATAAAAGTATTTTTAAAAAATCTGAAAGGGTTCAGATTTTAACGATAACCAAAAAAGTGCTCTTTTAAAGTTTAATATTGTTCATCATTAAGATTATCAATAGAGATGGCCAGGTGGAATAACGAAACATTTTACAGGATATTAAATGAATCTTCATTAACACAGGAATGTTTATACATCTTTTGTATACACTCTTTTGCAAGAAAATCGAAGCACCAAGAAAGACTTTTGCGATCGTGACGAAATTTGGTATGCAAAAACATCTTGATCGAGCATGCAAATGATCAAAGTTTGAAGGCAAGTGAACAGGAATTGCAATCAAAGCGCGCATTTCTAGTGTGCTATTCGCAAGGTATAAAACCAGTAACAGAGGCGGAAAATTTATCTTCTTTTGTTGCTGCCGTTGTAATTCTGTACAGAAAAAACTAAAGATGCCATTACGACGATATCGAAGACTTTACAGACAACTAAACGACTTCGAACGCGGTCGCATTGTAGGGTTGTGTGAAGCTGGGTGATTATATCGAGCCATAGGCCGCCACCTGCAATATACAGACACTGCTGTGTAAAGATGTGGTAGCAATGGATGCTACAAGGAAATTGCCGACGAAATGAGGGTTCTGGAAAGCCAAGGAGTACAAATGCGAGGCAAGATAGGATGACTGTTCGGCAGGCCCGAACCGCCCCAATGGTATCATTGTCGACTATTCAATAATTACAGCTACATCTATACCTCCGTATTACAGCTACGTCTATACCTCCCGTGGTACCGTCCACCATCTCACGGTACTTGTCTGAGGCGAGGTTAAGCTCACAGAGGCATTTAAGACGTTTGCCTTTGAACCCACAACATCGGCGGAGTCGTCTGGAGTGGTGTCGCAGCCGATCATCATAGTTGTCATCAGACTGGCATCGTATAGAATTCAGCGATGAATCCCGCTTCACTCTTGAAGCAGATAAGCACCATGTTCGTATCTGAAGAGGACGGGGCGAGCGGTCTCAATCAGCCTTTGTTTTCAAAAGCATACAACCCTAACCCCTGGTGTGATGGTGTGGGGCGCTATTTCTGTGACAGCAGGTCATCTTCAGTCATCCTCCGTACATCTTTAAGAGTTCAACGATATGCTGATGCCATCCTGAGGCCGGCTGCATTACCCATCATGGCGCACTATTCTGGAGCCCTTTTCCAACAAGATAATGTCAGGCCACATACCACTAGCCTATCTCTGAACTGTCTCCGTGCGGTTGATACTCTTCCTTGGCCAGCAAGCTCACCAGACCTTTCACCAATCAAGCATGCCTGGGACATGACAGGCCGCCAGAATCGGGCACCACAACATATCGCAGATCTGGAGCGACAACTGATGAACGCAGGATGACATTAGGAACCTCTACCACTCCTTACCTCGACCAACTACTGGTTTGAACACTCAATGGACGATTATGAGCCTTGAGCAGGTACTATGACCTTGATTTTTTAATCATTTTATTATCTGTGTATGAGCTATACACAGATTCAATTTCATCAAAAACAATCACTTTCTTCATAGTGCCTCGTGTTTTTTTTCTTTTTTTTTTGCAAAAGAGTGTATTTAAAATGTGAATTAAGTGCATTTTTATTTAAACTAATCAGATTAAAAAGTAATCAAAAAAATCTTAAGTGCTAATTCAGTGCTTTTAAATAGTTTAGTTTATTAATTAATAGCAGACATATGAAATCTGAAATAATATTTTATGTTTCTCCGAATGTCAAAAGACTTTCGTGACAAGTGAAAAAAATGTGTTAAAATGAAAGAACGAAAAATCATGTTTTGAGGCTAAGAGCCCTTTTGGGCTAATAAAGTACATCACTTTTGGAAAAGTGTATAGTAAAGTTGAATCCTCCCCACCCCCGGAAAAGAAAAGAAGCATATACAAACGAATTCAATTTATTAATCTATCACTATGAAATCACTACAAATTTCAACATCATCAACATTTCGAAATTTCGCAGTTGACATGTACGGCGTTCAAGAAACTGGATCAACGAGAAAAATCTTTGTTATTCAATAGATATACTTAAGCAGTAGTCTGTTATTTTTGAAAGAATTTCAAGATATGAAAAAATCGTCATCAATGTTATAAGTCGGTATATCAAGACACTTTGCAATATTGTTAATTTCTGGATTACCTCGTAGTATGAAAATTTCAGGTATTTGTGAATTTAGATAAATTAGTTGTGTAGAGACATTAAGTATTTTTTGAAAGCAGGAGAGATGAAAAATGGGTAATGCCCTGGCTGGGACTCGAGCCAGGACCTCTCGAATACGCGTCGAGTGTGCTTGACCATTACACCACGAAAGCATGCTAGGAAGGCGGGAGAAGTACCTTATGTGCTACCCCTTTTAAAGGGTGACTAGGGATCAGCAGATCCAATTGCCAAATCCTGGTGGTGGAGAATCATCATTCGCCCCCTTTTTTTTAATTCAGGCGCCAGTGTAGAGACATTAGGTTATTTCGAAGCAGGAGAGGTGAAAAATGAGTAATGCCCTCGCCGAGACTCGAACCACGGACCTCTCGAATACGCGCCCAGCGTGCTGACCACTACACCACGAAGGCATGCGAAAAAAGGCGGGAGAAGTACCTTATATATTCCCCCTTTTAAAGGGCGACTGAGGATTAGGGGACCCAATCGCCAAATACTTTTGGTGAAGAATCATCATCCACCACCCTTTTTTAGTTCGGATGCCAGTGTAGAGACGTTAGGTCATTTTGAAAACATGAGATGTGAAAAATTATCAATGCCCTAACTAGAGTCGAACCACGGACCTCTCGAATACGCGCCGAGTGTGCTTGACCATTACACCACGAAAGCATGCTAGGAAGGCGGGAGAAGTACCTTATGTACTCCCCCTTTTAAAATGCGACTGGGGATCAGGGGACCCCATCGCCAAATCCTGGTGGTGTAGAATCATCATTCACCCCCTTTTTTTAATTCGAGCGCCAGTGTAGAGACATTAGGTTATTTCGAAGCAGGAGAGATGAAAAATGAGCGACGCCCTCGCCGGGACGCATAATGGCAAACCGCACATTGAGTTGATCAATGTTAACGAATTTCGCTTACTGCGCATGTTCAATAATATATCGTTGACGTGGGAGAAAATACTGGCGAGTAAAAATAAACAACCCTACACAAGCCTGATCGTTATGTAAGCCTTAGCGTTCTTTATGATCGCAATACTACGGACATTTCATAATTTTTTTTTTGCTTATTGCACTTGCTTCTGTTTCATTTCATTTTTTGTTTGTTTGTTCATAAACATTACATTTAATATCAGTTATTTGTAATAATTTCTTTGGCTTTAATTCAGTAATATAAACTAGATAAACTCCTTAAGTTGTTAAAGCATTTATGAATGGAACGCATGGTAAATAATCGATTGCTTTTATTCCTCAGAAGTACATTCAATAAACAACATCATGTAACGTTTCCTGTTTTGTAATTCTTCTTAAACGAAAATTTGGGGAGTTTACAATCGATATTTACACTCTAAATAATGAAGCAACGTACAACCTAACAAGTTTTAAAACCCCGAACTGTTTACGTCCAGATAACAAAATATAAACCATGTACCATATTTATCTTCTTTTAAAATTACCCCAAACTCATAATTGCTCCAAATTCTCTTCTGGGCATGCGCAGTGTGCCTAATTCATTTAACGTTGCTCAACTGAATGTGCAGTCTGCCATTACGCCGCCGGGACTCGAACTACGAACCTCTCGAATACGCGCCCAGCGCTCTGACCACTACACTACGAAGGCATGCGAAGAAGGTTGGGAGAAATATCTTATAAGGTCTCAAACTAACGGACAGGTTCAGCCGAAAACGAAGCTGCATCACCTTATGCAGAAATTTGATGACATGAGCTCATGAGCCCTCTAGTGCCGTTTATCGGCCAGCGAATTAGACACGACTATCATTTGTGCATCCGAAGTAAAAATAGCCCAAGCTTAGGCTTTTTACTCATATTTTCGCGTTCCTGCTCATTACGCTCATATCTTCTTTACTATACTTTATGGTAAACACCAGCTTTGCATCCTTACACAAGTCCTTTGCAATACGATCCTTCAAACTTCCAGTTTTAAATTAAGAATTCAGCTATGATTTGGAGAATACATTTCTGCATAGACTTTCTAGCTTTCACATGTATGGTAATGGTATGTATCACGGCAATGTGTGCACACAGCACATGGAATACAATGACCATGTACGATGGAAGGAAAACGTTCGACTTTATAATGCTTATATTTTACTTTAAGCATTGATTATCTTCCATGTTTGCATTATATATTGCTTTCCTTGATTACAATTTACGTTTTTAGTGCAAAAAACGATGCAAATATCGCGAGAAATATATTGCTATTTTGAGTAGCATAAAAGTGGGGTTATAATCTCTTCTCTGAAACCTCGCGCAAAAATAACAAAACGCAATTCCTCCAGTTCTTGCCAAATCCCAGTTATTTTGCCATATTTAAAAGTAAACACCAGAACTTTTTGACGTGATTTCAATTACAAAATAAGTGCGACGTATAACTTTTTTTCGCGTATTTGATAAAATAATCTCGCCCATTATTATATGTAAAAATTTCACTTTAAGGCTTTTAACACTGAAATTAAAATATAATTTATGTACTGTTAAATATGTTTGAAATTAAAAATCCATGTTAGTACGTAACCTTGGATAGATTTTGTTACCCGTATTGACAGTAATTTTGGACTTTATCTGATAACCTCTGCTGCGTATTTATTGCGTTTCTCCAAACTTTTGGCTTTATCAACATTTAGGAATTTCTAAATTAGAAATTAATTTATTTCTCGAAATTCCCTTTTTAAATATTCAAAAATCTTGAGATTTAAAAAAAAAAAAAAAAAAGAGAAAAAAAAAAAAAGAAGAGTCGTTAAAAAAATGAAATTAAAAAAAATAATGTGTTTTTCTATGTACATATATGCAATACCCGCTTATTTCTATCGAAAAAATAGTACATACCTATTTTCATCTATTATCAGTTTCCATTTTAAGTAGCTTTTCGATACACACGAACGGTCTGTTAATTTGTCTTCTAAATGGGTCGAGTGCTCGGGTATAAAAATTCCAGAAATGCAGATGTTCTCACTGACTTCGATTTCATGCAAAGTAATGCTTTCTTCAGCATTTTTAAATTCTATAACCGTACATAATTCCTTTCTGATACAAAATATTCCTGTAACTTTTCTAACAGTACTCTGTAGTCTATACTGATAACAAACATTACAGCTGCGATAAACCCCTTAGCATTTAAAGCAAAGTAACATCGACAGATAAATAGAGTAAAAGCTCAGTTGTCCGATCATGTCTTTTAATTGGCAGTTTCTGTTATTCACCATTCACTGTGATAATCCGATAAACAAATGAACCCACCAGATAAATAAGTGCAAAACAGTTGGAGGGGGTAGATTGTTTTACCACCGTATTTAGAATGAAAAACTTAAATGTAATTTAAAAAAAATATAATATTAATAAAACTATACAGGAAAACTCACCCATTTAAAATTACAATGCAGATTCGATTCTATGCAACATGCAACAGTAACCTGCAACTTCTGTACCCTCCAGAGCTAATTTGTGTCTTGCGATCATGGGATCATGTTTAGCTCAATACATCATGCTCAATAATATTAATACGCACTACAACAACAAACAGTGGGTATTTAATCATTCTTGTGTTATTATTTAAAATAATCTACTCATGAAGACGGTCTTAAAATGGTTGAAAGTTTGAAAACCATTTGGCAATCATTGATGTACAAGATTCAGTAATGAACGGTATTTAGAAATTATACGTGTTTTAATTGCCTGATGTTATTTTATTAAATGATAAAGAATTCTGGAATACTAAAGAATTGTGTACTACGTAGGATTCCTTTCTCTGTTGTATTAAACATGTATACTTTTTAGTTTGAAAATTAAATTATTAAGAAAATAAAAGTATTTATCATGTTGCAGCTAAATACTCT
>KK119844.1:254562-372642 GCA_000611955.2 Stegodyphus mimosarum
ACTAGGGCTAGGCAACGAAATTAAAACACCTGCTTATATGGTGGGATACATTATAAATAGAATCTAAACCATTTTTTGCTGGTCAATAGTGCAGCACTTCTTCCTGAAAATGACTGACACAGTTTTAATTAAATCCTTAAAAGTATTTTTAGGTATTCATTTTGAAAAGCAATGGCTATTTTACTTCATGAATGAAAGAGGAGATGTTTCCCAACTTCGTTATACAGGGTATTTCATCAGACACTTTCAGTGGGGTTCAAATCAGAAGGGTGTGGAGGATTTGGAAGATGTTCAAGCTCATTTACCAACCACTGTCATCAATGCAGTGTATTAGTCTCAAATATGTTTGTAGTGTGAACTGATGAATAACATATGTTATAAGGTATTTCTCCCGCCTTCTTCGCATGCCTTCGTGGTGTAGTGGTCTGCATGCTCGACGCGTAACCGAGAGGTCCGTGGTTCGATTCCCGGCGAAGGCGTTGCTCATTTTTCATGTCTCCTGCTTTGAAATAACCTAATGTCTCTACACTGGCGCCCAAACTAAAAAGGTGGGGGATGATGATTCTCCACCACCGAGATTTGGCGATTGGGTCCCCAAAACCCCAGTCGCCCTTTAAAAGGGGGAGTATATAAGGTATTTATCCCGCCTTCTTCGCATGCCTTCGTGGCATACTCGACGCGTAACCGACAGTTCCCTGGTTCGATTCCCGGGGACTGCGTTGCTTATTTTTCATGTCTCCTGCTTCGAAATAACCTAATGTCCTTACAATGCTTCGAGATAAAAAGTTTAAACAACTGGGTGTGAACGGATTTAGTCCATTTGAAGTTCTTGGAAACGTCATGACCGTTAAGAAGACTCAGCGTTCACCAAAATTTCCAAGATATCTCGACTCAAACAATCACGAATTCACCTTCATTTATCACTCTTGATACAAGACAGTCTCAATCATGTGCCCCTGGAAGAGGCATTCTTCAAGCTTTATCTCTTCCACAGGGGCGAAATACATTGAAAGCAGACTTATTGCTAAATAATGCACATTTTATGCTGTGTACTGTTCAAGTTTTGAGCTGTTGATAGTGTTTGAAATAAGCAGTCAGCACGAGTTCTAGTTTATAATAATCACAATGTCTAGTTTATAACATTAAAGAATTTTTGATTAACAAACTCCACTATTTCAAAGCGAGGAATGGCAACATTGTATCCCCCCCCAAAAAAAATTGTTTTATCTTCAGCGCGTGAGAGTGCGTATCGGAAATTCTAAATATATGTTCATTTTTAAATTATTTTGCGATATTTCTGTTGAATTGAATTTTATGGTTTAAGTGCGAAGAGCAAGATGTTTAATAAACGAAGGTAACACACAAAACGCTAAAAAAACACCCCTTTGGGCATAATGTAAAATCTGAAAGCAGTCAGATTTTTTTTTTTTTTTTTTAGGAAGGGGAAAGGTTGTCGCCAATAAGTTGATTGCTTTTTACAACATTAATTCTACAATTATGATTAATGCTTCATCCGTTTTTAAACTATCTAATATATCTGGTGACACCGGCGCTTGGGGAAATTTCCTAAATTCTCGATCACCCCATCCACTACTGAATTCCTGACTGATGTAATTTTATTCTGAGAATCTCAGCTAAAACTTATTGCAGTAGAACTTTTGAGTATAAATATCGTAAAAAGATTTCAATTCGAAATCATTTAGTAATGCTCTGGTATTTAATTTAAGTAATCAAATTATTCTCATTTCAAAAGGCCGCATTTCATTTACTGTCAGATGAGAGTAAATAGTTTAAAATTCTTGAGATTTTCAACAATTTTCTTTACTATCGGCATTTGCGATTTTTTTGTAAATCTGGAGATTTCTCGGGACAAAATTCTCCAGCACAATTGCTGTTTTTTTCTTTACCTCGAATTTCTTCACAAACTGAAAATTACAACTTTTAAATTTCCTGGATAGCAGTTTAAAATTAACTTTAAATAAAAGGAGTATTTAAATAAGGAGATTTAGATAATATGAGTAATATATTAAATGAAATAAAACAAACCCCGCAGAGATTAAACGGAGGAAATGTATAAAATTATTAACTACTTTAATCCGAGTTATATGAGTAGTATACTTGATAAAGATCAACTTTCGTACCCGTATATTAAATATTATATCTTTAGAAATATCTAAACACGATACATAATTAATAGATACTTGCTTAGTTTTATCTTAGAATTATAATTTATTTGCATATTTTCTTAGCCAACATCTAATATCACGATAACAAATCCATGACAAAAAAATGGGCGAAATCAATAAGTCCAAAACATCTCTTAAAAATTTCGCTTCAATCCTATTTTTAGCATTCTCATACAACATATAGTGTCATCAGAATATCAAGGTTTGCATCACCTTGTAAATGTTACTTTAAGTTGTAGAGTCATTAAATTTTTTTGAAGCCGGAGTACATGAAAAATGAACTACCTCGCCGAGACTCGAACCTGGACCTCTGGAATACGTACCGTTACACTACGAAGGTATGCTGGAAGAAGGGAGAAAATACCTTATGAAGTTTCTAACAGTTGTTTTAAGTTTAAATATGCTTTACTGTATATTCTCGTTTCTTATCTACTATTCCCTACCAGAATGAGGTTTTAGTATCGCGTTGTGTCCAAATGAGTTAGAAGGAGTATTTAAGGAAGGTTCAGCTTACATAGCTTAGGAGTCATTTGCCGGCAGGCTATTTCGTTGTGAAATTTACTACGCTCGGCAGTAATGTATGTACCTGTTAATAATCGCCGGCTAGGTAAATTAAGGGCCAACTAGGTTACTTATTTGTTTGTAGCTTCGGCTAAATCACTTTCTTTTAGTATTAGAATAGTTTGTTATTTTTCTTATCTTGATTTAAAAGCCTGAGTGGAAATTTCCCTGTTAGTCCGAGAAGAGGCCATCTGCGATTATTTCTTTGAGTGAATAAAAGGGTATTTTAACCCTTCTCTGAACACTGTTATTAAATACTCGAACTCAGCGATAAGTTGCTACCCAGTTTAATAGGTTCCTCTGCAATAAACGTAGACTAAGAAATGAGGAATATTTGAACCTCTTTTGACATTTTAATTGTTAGCTTCTCAAAGAACCTACATAAATAACAGCAATCAGCAAACTACGAACGCAATACGTTTCAGATTTATGTATTTTATACATTTTATTTAATTTTTCATAGGTGTTTCAATTACTTTAGACAACACTAAATTATCCAGTTAAGATTAAGTTTAATTTTAATTCAGTCCCGTTTTCATATCTTACATATACATTTGGAGACAGAAAAAGGAAGTAATAATCTTACACAAGATTTTCTCCATGATTCTAGATTGGTTAGATTAGATTCTGGCTATAACTTTATCTCTGTTACCAAATGTTTTCATCAAGTTGTTTTCTTCTTTGGTGTTTTTATGAGATGGCCTTTTATTATCATAAATATATCTAGAAAATATAAAAAAATATTACTTTGCTACTGTCTTACAGAAAATGTAATTTATTCTCGACTTTTTTGAGGATGAGTTAGCAAGGGAAGAACTGCTCCTTTTCTTGTACAAAAATGGTAATATATTACAATTAAGTATAATGAATTATAATTGTGGTTTATTACTAATATTACTCCAACTATGAAGCGCAACCCAATAGTATTGGAGATAACATTAGCGCAATTTTAGATTAGATAGAATTTGCGCAATTTCAGTTCCATATACACCAGCAGTAAATCAAGTGCTTCTCACTTCTAATTTATTTTAGTTCTAAATCAAATCTTATTTAAATGGATCTCACCAAGAACATGCGTAACTTGGTCATGGAATACGTAAAACAATAGATATCTGATTTATTCGAAATAACATTTAGCAACTAGAATAAAATTATACATGGTCAGCAAGCAAAGAAGAATATCCACAAATTAATAGCTATAAGGTATCTTTAATTATGATATCCTGGTCAGAATCAAAATCATTCTACTCCTGGTACTTGTGACTACCTGCTTATTTACACAAGTTTCATCTCTAAGGCTCTAATCTATATAAAGAACAAAATACTGATTAAGACAGGAGGGACTTCTTTGAGTTATATCCCTTAAAGCAGAACGTAAGGGTCCTGATTTTAATGAAATAAATGACCATTGGGTTCTGATTTTAATGAAAATACAGTCAAAATCTTATAAGAAAGCTGGTGTTTTTATTAAGAGAAAGGATGAAAATAATTAATAATAATGCAGATACAGTACATATAGAGGTAACAGTAAAAAATTTTATTTTATAGATTTAGACCAGTGGATCTCAACTTATTTTCGACATGCATTCCTGTCACTATTTCTAGTTCACGCATTCTCTCCCCTTACCAAATTAGAAAAATACATAAACATTTATTTAGATTTTGATTATATTTTAACTTCACAGCAGAAAGCAGGTGGAGTCAGTCTGATTGCATTCTCCCATTAAACTGGGATACCCTTGGTTGAGAATACCTGATTCAGTCTATCACCATTTGTTTTTAGTTCGCATTTTTTTTTTTACTTGTGTGTATGGGTTCAGATCTAAAGGGTAAACTAGTTATCCCATTAAATCTATTTTGTGTATTATTTTTGGTTACTTTATATGTTACTCTTTCTAGTTATTCGCTTCCAGCCCCTTACTTTTTTTCAAGTTATTAGGTTAATTAAATTTATGATAGTTTATATATCTCTAAAAATTTCTGTAGTTTCTATAGAGCATAGTTGGTCTTTGTTTGCTATCACACAAGCTGGTCCTAATACGACCTTATGACTAAGGTTCTTATGACCAAGTCATAATGCTACCTTATGACTTGGTTTGGCTAGGTGAGTTGGGGCCTTGTCCTTGAATCGCATCAAACTGATACACGTGATGTTGATCGTTAGCAGACAGAGGTCTTTTGAGCTTGACTACACTTCTGTTGCATAATCCCTAATGCACTGAAGTGACTTTGACTACACTGCAGGAGGAATTATCTTCACGTCCTAGGACAACAGACAAAGTCAAAAGAAGGGTGTTAATAACCCTTTATTCAATCACGTATAGCTGTACAGACGGCTCCACTTGAACTTACCTTAAACATGTAATGTTGAGCTTAAAATAAAATGCAATTAAGCTAGCTTAACGGCTCATAGGATAATTTAAACTCTCAGAAAGGCTTTCCTAGAAGCCAATGGAACAAGCTTAATGGTTAGAAGCACTCAACGCCACAGAACCAGATCGCTATTAAGTCAAAGGAAAAAACATGGCCTTCAAGCAGGCATAACACGCTCTAAACCTTCGCTTCTTAAATAGAACTTCTTTCGCCGTTTATATGAATAACAGCGTGCTAACTGATTAGCATTCTGGCAGGAAAAAGTGGGTGAAAAGGAGAGTGAAAGGAAAGTTACTTTAACTAAAAATTAACTATTAGTCCAAATAAATGAATCTCCACAAAATGATAGGCGGTTTGTACGGATGTGATGCAAAATGCCATTTCGAGACTAAAGTTCCATTCGGGACTAACGTCAGTTTTTATAAATAATCTCTTATTTGAAATCCATAACATGATTAATGAAAAAAACGAGAAAAATAAAATTTATCCTGTAGTTTAATGGGAACAATACAGAGTGTCCCAATAAAATGTATATACTCTTTGACAGTTCATAACAACCATATTTTTTTGTTCTTTTTTCAGGTGTGACTGCTTAAAATAACGGCTGGAATAATATTAAACTTTTAGGAATGAAAATTCATTCCAAATGCTGCTGGAAGACGGAGAACATAAATGAAGTGCAAAGGCGCTTTAGAATGGAGTTTCAACGAGATGCACCAACAAGATTCACAAATACTCGTTTCCGGGAGAAGTTTGAGGAAGAAGGAACTGTTAATCATGTCTATAAGAACCATTTCGAAAGATTACGATCTTCCACCAGCCCCACAAGAGAAAGAGAAGTTATTGAAAGATTTCAGCAACTGCCAAGAAAATCTGTTCGGCAAGCGGCTCGTGAGACAGGAGTTCTAAAATCGAGCCCATTGGATTTTGAAGAGTGCCCAATGGAGGAGTTTTCCCTAGATTAGTACACGGTTTCAATGAAGATTTTTTTGGCAGAAGACTTGAATTTTGTGAGTGGTACCAAGCAAAATGTGCAGAGGACAATCAATTCCCGTACAACATTATTTAGAGTGATGAGGCTACTTTCGAACGGTTCAGTTAATCGTCACAATTGCACTTATTGGGCACCTAACAATTCTCATGTGAGAGTGGAGCATCATGTGAACTTACCAGGGATAACAGTGTATTGTGGTTTGTCAACGTTTAATTTAATGGACCTTTCTTATTTGATGCTACAGTGAATGGTGCAAATTATGTCAACTTGCTACAAGAATCCGCTATACCACGCATCCAAGAGATGTTTAGGAATGAAAAGAATGGTACTTCCAGCAGGATGGAGCACCTCTTCACTATCATCGTGACGTACGGGTCTATCTCGACGGTCACCTGCCAAACAGATGGATAGGGCGAAGAGGAAGTATCGAGTACCCTCCACGCTTACCGGAGTTGCCCCCATGGATATTTTTCCTGTGGGAGCATGTTAAACACAATGTTCACACCACAAAACCAGCTACAATGAATAAATTGAGAGCTGCCATTGAAAGAGAATGTGCCAAAATACTAGTGAAATGATTAGGAACATTTTGGATTCAATCAGTGAGCGTTATCAGCTGTGCATGGACCACAATGGCCAACAATTTGAACACTTTCGATAATTGCCTGGTTTCTACATTTGTTCACACTGTTTTCGTTTTTTCAACTCTTCTGTATTATAATAATTGTTAGTGTTATTGTCATTTAAAGAGTGTATACATTTTATTGGGACACTCTGCAGACTAATTAATGGCCACTCTTTTATTATTTGTATTATAAAACTCGGATGAATTATTTAACGAAAATTATTTTATTTCTTATTCCTATTAAAATGTACGATAAATTATCTTTCTTTTTTTAGTTCATTAATTATTTTTTGAGATTAGATTGAATGCGTATTTTATAAAATCATTTTTTAAATTTTAATATTTTTAGTCTGAATGACCTGTTTCCTATCAAACTATAAAACTGAAAAATCATTTTTAAAAATGAATAATCACTCTTTTATTTTCATGAAATTTGTTACGTCAGACGGTCGAAAGAAATTCAACGATTTCGCCAAAAATCAGAAATAACCTTAAAATCTCACATAAACTTCATTTGAAATTTTTCTTTTTATGTCCAAAGGGGCAATTTGCACAGAAGGACTATTCTTTTCATTTTGGCATTTTGCTGTGATTCACTAAAAGCGTTATTTAACTTCTCAAATTGTTGCCACCAAATATTATCGCCCTGTATTATATTTAAATAAATTAAATAATGAAGAATCTGCAAATATGTATGTATGTTTCTCGCATTTTGATAATACAACGGTACCTGGAAAACATCAAGTTTTGAATATTTAAAGTTTCCACCAGAATATGGGCATCTGGAAGCCAAATTTGAAATTTGGAACTTGTTTTATTATCGATTTTCTATTTTGTAAAACTTTAACGAATTTTTGATAATAAACTCAAGGATTTCGAAGCGAGCAATGGCAACGTTGAACAGAAAAAAAACATTTTTATCCCCAGCGCGCGAGACAGTGTATCGGAAATTCTAAAGATATGCTCCTTTTAAAATTATTTTGCGATATTGCTCTTGAACTGAATTTTATGGCTTAAGTCCGAAGAACATCCTATTTAATAAATAAAAGCAACACACACAATGTTAAAAAAAAGACGCCCCTTTGAACATAATTTAAAATCTGAAACCTTTTAGATTTTTTATGATTTTTTTCAGAATTGTCTGATCATAGATCTGTTATAAATTATACGAATTTATGTCATTTAGAAATGTTACTAAAAATAAAATTGACATAGCATAAGAAGCATTTATATTGCAATTAAATAGCAGTGTTGTGCATGATTTTAATCTTAAAGAGGAAAATCATATACCATTTGCAAAACTGCTAAGACCTGACAATTTGTTAAACCTTGTGGATAATAATTGAAAGATATTTCACCCCTGAAATGGAAATATATTTAGACTTGGGGGATGAAAATTCAGCTGATGGCACGATTTAACATAACGGGATCAGGAAATAGAAACTCTTAAACAACAGATATTTTTAAAGTCAAAAACCGTTACATTGCACAAAATACATAACAGTATAACTTCATTAACAGTTTCAATCTTTGGTTTACAATGGTGGCACTTTGAAATTCCTATTCATTAAAAAAATACTACTTATTTCTGAATATAAGCTAATTCATGTATAATTTAAGGAGTGGTGTTTTGTTCCAAAAATTTAGCTAAAACTGAAAATATGTATTTGTGCCAAATTTAAAATCATCATATAATTCCAGCTATATACATCGCCAAAAGTACAACCGACTAATCATATAACTTAACTAGACCTTTCGGACGAGCTGAAGTTGAGTATCAATTCATCTTCAGCTTCCGTTCCACAAATAGGGGTGTCGAACCACGCTATTACGAACCTTGCTTATAATGAACCCCCTGGGTATGACAAACGAACCTTTTGATCTTTTCCATTTCCTGTACACTTAATGTTATTTTACACTGTTACAGCAAGCCTCAAAAAGCATGAAAATCCAATATAACGAACTGTATGGATATCTTCGATTGAAATTTTTTCCGAATTTTTCATTTTCTTTATAGAATCTTTGGCAGTTTTAATAAAACAATTACTAACTGTTAAAATCATCCACGTTTAGGGTGCTAAGATCCACACACCTTCTGCATTCTTCAATCTGAAAATGCAAAAGAAAACATCTTTATGCTATTTTTTTACTTTCATTTTTCTCTGGGTTCTGAGCAAAGGCTATTAAATACAGAACTGATTATGAGTTCCTTTATGAGATGTGTGAGATTATTATAAGGAAAATGACATCAGAAATGAAGATGAAATACGATGAATAGATTAACGATTCGGACGATCGAGAGAAGGAAATACCTAAATTAATCTTGGACCCGGAACCAGAATTTGAAAAGGGACACGTTGAACTTATGCAAAGAATTGCCGCAGCAAAGACAGCGGAAGAAAAAGAAGCAATCGTAATGGAATTCGCAACGGAAACCGCAAAACATATCAGGAACAAACAACGGAACAAGCCACCAGCAATCACAGTACGGAAGGAGAACAGATAACACCTAAGAAAATTGCGAAAATACCGGAAAACCCTGAACCCATGAAAATTCCACAAGAGAGCCGCTTTCAGTTACTTCAAAAAATTGCCGAGCAGAATTCAGAAGGAGGAGCCAAAGCAAAAAAACCCTCCGCCGCCCATTGTATTCTCCAGCGAAGAAAGTGATTGGATGATATTAGAGGAAATGTTCCCGAAAAACTGTTCTGAGCCCTACGAATGCCAAATGAGAGCAAGATCTATTTTTGTCTTTACGAAAACCCTGAACCACTACAGTAAAATGAACCAAATCTTGATTGCCAAGAAAATTTCGTTTCACTCATATCAATATGAATGCGAAAAACCAATAAGACTTATTCTAAAGAACATTCCTGCCTCAGTCAAAGAAGAAGCTATTTATCAGGACCTTATTCGAAGGAAGGATCCCGTCACGAAAATGAAACAATTCACAAGAAACCAAAAAGGACGAATTACTAAACTACCAATATTCTTAATTGAACTGAGAAGAAGCAACAAAGGAAATCTGATCTTTCAGCTAAACAATATGTTTAGTTTCAATGCGGTAGTTCAAAAATTTAATCCGAAAAGACGACCAGTACAGTGTTTCCGCTGTCAGCAATTTGACATTCCCAGTTCTGCTATAACAATCCAGTTAGATGTGTGAAATGCGGAAATCAACACCGAAGTAACCAATGTACGATGAGTCTGAAGACAGCCGATATGCATGTTCTGTGGGCAAAACCACGTAAGCAGCTATAGAGGGTGTAGTGCCTACAAGAAGAAATTCGTAAAGAAAAATTCTCAGCCACAAGCGAAAGCTCCCGAATTCACTGAAGAAAAGTTCCCCAGCATTAAGTCTACTCTCAATCCTGTTCAGAAAAGTACACCTCAAGTCACCTATAGCGAAAAACTAAAGGAAAATTCTCCCTCCCACCCGAAGATATTAACGATGCAATAGCCTGGCTTAATGACGAAAAAATTAAATCATTCCTGGCCTCCATCATTTCTCTTATCGGAAAAATTAAAAAAGCGAAAAACTCAGCTGAAAAACTTCAAACTGGCTTCCAGGCAGCGATGTTGCTCATTCAATTTGCTGAATCCGAAAACTAAGTCCAGATGAAACACGTGGCATCCCAAGAACCAATAGCATTGCACAGAGCAACTAGCAGAAAAATATCACCACCCACCTCAAAACTTAATCATTTCCTTTTTTTCAGATCGGCAGTAGTTAGGCTGGCATTTCCTTCGGACCAACTTCGTCTGTTTATGCGAAGGTTCATCATCGCTTCATCGAGAATTTTTAAATTTTCAGTCAACATCCCCTCACGTTATGGTAGGAACGTTATGTCATTTTCCCACGTGCTCCACACAGAATGCGGCTTCCAGCCCAGGCGCCAATAACCTTAGGGTTATTGGACTAATTAAATTTAGTAGATCAAGTGAAGCTGCACAAATGTGCTAAAAGCAAAAGCCGTACAATGAAGCCTTACCATGATCATCAAATGGCTCCCGAACCAATTGATGATCATGTCGCAAGACAAGGCAACAATAGTCTGCCTACCCCCCCAAAAGTTGCAGGCTTCGCTGGAACCAGATAGTCCAGTGAAAGGCTTCGGATTCATCGTAGCAACGATGCGAACGTCAATGAAATCAGCAAATACTTTCGGTGGCAGAATTTCGGTTGTGACACATCTGGAACAAATAGATTCTCGCTTTGTATTCTACCTCGTTACATAGCAGCCGCCGCACTTCGAGGACAGGCACTGAGCTGGTACAAAGGCATCGGTAAATTCTTGCTAAGTGAACTAGGCAATGATAATTACAAGTTTGATGTACTTAAAGCCGTCCTTGTAAAAGCTTTCCTCGTGGTGAAAGATAGGGAAGAATTAGAAGCAGAAATGTTTGGTAGATATCAAATTAAGGTTGAAGATTTGGCGGAATTTAGATGAAGGACAATACAAGTAATAAACTTATTATATGGGAAAAACACGATGCTGAAGTTATCCAAATAATAATGCCTAAGTCGTTGCCTCCAATTCAGGATTTTGTTGAATTATGAAATTCGAACAAGCTAGAACAGTTATTTGAACAAGCCATGAAATTCGAACGTAGGCGAGTATTAATGAGGGCGATCCCCAAAATCAATCGCAAAAGCGGAAACTAGAAGATACGAAGAATTTAAACTAGTTAGTCATACTAAAATACAAAGCGTCGGCCTCCCACCAGGAAGAAAAATATCCATTTCAGATTTAATTAAATACAGAGTTAATAATAACTCAATTAAATACAATCTTGATAAGAACATTTTTAGGAAAAATTTTAAATGGTTTAGAGTGTTTGGCGTCGAAGGAACGAATGGAATCGCCACACAAGGTAAAGTGTGTGAATGCGGAGAGAAAGTAACCTTACGCATGCAGGTGAAAAATGAGAACCAGAAGGTTCATTTTCTTCGTAGTGAAAAATCCACAAGCGAATGCAATGTTTAGGTTGGATTTTTTAAAAGTTTCGGAAGCGAAAATTAATTTTCAGGAAGCTATTAGGCAATTGGACATGAATGTGATGGAAGGAAAAAAATACAGCTCCTGGCCTTGGACTTGAAAGAATTGATCTCGAACGATCAGGTAATCTTCCGCTTCATTTTCAACGGGACCTATTGGTCCTTTGTTAAACATGTAAAGTAATACAGCAGTAGAGTAAGGGAGTAAAACGTACACAAAATTTACAGATGGAAAAAAGACTTGATATAATTTTCTCTTTCTCTTTACAAATGCAGACAGGATATACCATAATTTTACTTACTCTTAAATACTTGCTAATTCACTCATATGATACGACAAATTATTTATAATCACTGTACCTTCGTTTAGTTATGATCAGGTCTTGGCATATAACATTTTAAGATAATTCTTTATAGACAACAGTTAAATATTGCAGAGCGAGTGATTAGAAACATATTTAAAATTATCCGCAGCTACGTAAAAAATTAGCCAATTGTTGGGATGACTGTGTTAATGAACTCATATTTCCCCTGAGGACGACTAAACATGGTACTACTGGAAAGATACCAGCTGAATTAGTTCTTGGCAGAAAGCTGATTACGTACCTACATAAATTTCCTTTCTGTTCAAAAGAAGTCTGAGGAATTTAAAATAATTCAGAAATAATTAGAGGACGAGGCAATTAGAAATTCGATGACGTCTAGGATGAAACAAAAGTTTTATTACTACTAGAAAAGGCAGGAAGTTAAGGCGAGAGATGAAGTCTTGAAAATTAAACATTCTCTTTCGTATGCATTAGAAGTGGTGAAGTTTGGAAACTGTTTGAAGGCCAGTTTTTGATTAAGCGAATTTGGGAAACAATGGTATTTCCGAAAGGTTAAAATGGTGAAAGCAGCAAGGCCAAAATCGATCAGATCAAGCGCTGTTATAAGCACGCTGATATGCTCCTGCTACAAGAGGTTTTGCGGAAATCTTCAAGTGTGAAGCACAAAGAGCCATCTAAAAGTCAAAATTTGGCGGATACAACGTCAAAATCCGAAGCATAAGATCCACAAAAAAAAAAAAAAAAAAAAGACCAAGAGGCCTGAAAAGAAGAAAAAACCTAATTTTAACGAGTTTGAAAAAAGCAAAGCTACGTATAACGGGAGACCAAGAAGAGAGAGAAGAAATTTATCCAAAAGCCACAGAAAAGTACAAAGCTCTCGCAGATGCAGTGACCAACTGTGTGATCAGCAACTCCTGTTGGCAAGTCCACGAACAAGAGACCGTGTTACGAGAGAGGCCTGTAATCGTGGGAAGCAACGACAATGAGGCAAAGCAATGGGTGAAGTTCCAAGCGAGTCAAAGTAGGTTTCCGACGGCACATCAAGTAGCCAGAAAGCGGCTGGTGCCAAAGGAATTCTAGACAAATCACAGAAGCCAAACTACCAGTTGACGAACCAGGTAATCAAACGCCCAGACAGAAACTACGGATTCATCACACGAGTACTTTCTCTTCCTGTCAAATTCCTGCGTAAACGAATGAATGAAAGGAATAAAGATAAGTGAAAATTTAAATTATTTTCTTTGAAGATTCAGTTGATTTGGTCTCAGTGCAGTAGTTGCTATTTACGTTGAGTTTTGCCTCAAGTGATGACGTCCTAGATTTTATTCAGCAAGGAATTTTTCAGTTTAATTATACATTCATCTTGAAGGATGTTCTTGGCATAAACATGATACTGTGATTTTAGACCAGCAAACTGTATTAAGAAAATGTTGGTACATTTGCAGAAGAGATATTTGCATTTTATGTATATTGTTGTGTAATATGCAAACTGAACAATCTTTTGAATGTAAATGAAGTTCAAATGTTTTTTTCATGAAGTATGTTTGTTAACTGTTTTGTAAAAGCAAAGAGTTTTGTTAGCTGTTTTGTAAAATTAACTATTCCCATACTGTATAAGATAAAATTTAAAGTACAAACTAGCAAGTGATAATGAAATAAAGTAAAAGCTAGCGTAGTGGATTTGAATAGTTAAAAGTAAGGCTTTTCAGAAAATTCGAAAGATTTAATAAAAAATAAGCTTAGAATCTTAGGTACAGTCTTGAAATAGACAGAGTTTGAAATCTTAGCAAGGCTGTTAAAGACCTTCGCTGAGATTAATTAAATTCTGGTGGGGATGTAGGAAATTTTACGTTAATTAAACAAGTATTTATAATTTTAGCCTTTAGTACAACATCTCCTTTCCGTAGTCTTCACCAGAATGCTAATGAGTAGACAGTATTTAAACTGAGATTTTTTTAGTCATCGCTTGCACGCTACTTGTTAGTTTCCTGCTAGCTCTGATAATTGCAATTATTTGGCTTTGCAGTTTGTCGCTGCCGACTCTTAAAACTATGGCGCTCAGGTAGAGTAGTGAGTCAGCTTGTAGTGTAGTAATTAATTATGTTACTCTCTGACTACTGTACCACGTTTAACTTAAATGTCACTGTTCTTATTTAGTTGTACACCACCACGAGTTGTGGCTTGTATTCTAATCCAATAAAGTGCCGTTGTGTTTTAAGCCTGTAACATAAAAAGATTACTTTTAACCTTCTACGACTTTATCGTGGTTTCAGACATGGAATAATTCGCTTTGCATCTGTTAGGGTTATTGGACTAATTAACTTTGCCAGATCAAGAGAAACCCTATAAAAACTTTAACGAACTGCAAGAAAAATCTGGTAGGTACTCGTATTAAGAAAGTTGATTAATGTATATTAGAATTAAATTTAAAAAATAATATTTTCCAATTATTTAAATTACACCAAAAGAATAAATTCATATCATTATCATTTTTATGATCAAATTAGTATTTGGGAATAATTTTGAATTCATTCATAAACCTACTTCCGAATTTCAGCAGAAAAAAGTGTTAATAAAAAATTTCAGTTTAAATGTAGAAATATACAGTGCTATCTATCATTAAGCAAATGGGAACCCGGTAATGCAGTCGCGATGATTTATTTTCCAATTATTTTATTAAATTGCTTGAAGTTTTGTTACATGACCATTGGATAGCTGAAACGTTGGCTGACGAAATGTGCGATTAAATAATTTAGTGCATATGTAGGCTTAGCTTATTGGCAAGCCAAACTGTTAAATTAATGAAATAGAACTTACAACAAAGATCTGTCAATATTGTATTCGCAATATTAAAATTGTATGTGTATAAAATGTATGAATTTGCTCATTCAAAAATACATAGTAATAAAAAATAGGCTGGTAAAATGTTGTACATAAGCACATAAAAGTGTACTAATATAACAGTATTCGCTGGTACAACGCTATTTCGAAATTTTACAGAATTTCGCACTGGTGTGTTCTTGAGTTTCCAGATGATCGAACCTCAGAATGAAAAAACACAAATTCAAAAAAATTTGCAATCTGGAAACAAACTTCATATTCCAATCTAATTTCATTGTATTGAAGTCAAAAAAATTTTTTTAATTATACTAATTTTGTAAATTATTACATTGTGCAAAAATTATAGAAAATTTCATAGCATATATTATTGTGTACCATGAATATATATAAACAAGATTAAAAAGAAATTGTAATCTGATGTTGGTATGCATATTTCAATTTAACGCTTGAAGAAGTTTTAAGCTAAGGGAAATTATGTACATAGGCGTATTAGTTTAGGAATTTATTTCTACAAAAAAAAAAAAAAAAAAAAAAAAAAAAAAAAAAAAAAAAAAAAAAAAAAAAAAAAACATAGAAATAAAATCTTATATTTCAAAATTATGTGTTATTACTTTATCTTAAATTAACATTATGTGGAAACTTGTGTAGTTATTTAATGAGCATTATACTTTACTGTTTAAGATGTAGCTGAGCAGTTATTTAAATGGATCGCTTTTACAAGATGCTTGTAATTAATATTTCCCTCAAGTGACAATTCTTTCTATTTTCCCCAGAGCATCAAATCCCCGAATTAAAAACAGTAAATACCTCAATGCATTTCGTATGAGATGTTTAACGAAGTAACAGATATCAAAACTAAATCTTAATTTGCTTGCTTTTATTCATATATGAATATTTGTTATCAGTCAGTGTTCATTCCTATTTTACAACAGCTCATGCAAGAAGATAGACATTCTTTTTGTCAATACTATTAAACTTACTTGTCAATATTTAATAAATAAACTTAAAAATGAAATGAAAAAGGAAAAATTTAAAAAAAAATATGAAAGCTTTCAGATTTTACATTACGCCCAAAGGGGCACTTTTTTAACGTTTCGTGTGTTACCTTTATACACTGCTCGACATTGAAAGTGCAACACCAAGAAGGAGCGGTCAGAAATTTATGCAAATTTTAGAGTAGACGCACGTCACTGAGTTATGCGAATAATGTGAAATGCGCAGCTCTCCGACGCATGTGAAGTAAGATATAAGGGAAGGAACGTGAAGAATGGGCATTATTCGTGTCGTTATTTCTGCCAGACGAATTATCGAAGAAAGTTGGTTTCTATCCCGGAGGATACGTGTAATAGGAGTGAATGCCAGGCTGCCGTCAACGAAGGCACTTCCAGCAGATAGGCGATTTTACGAGGGGTATGGTGATAGGACTGAGAAGGGCGGGTTGGTCCTTACTTCAAATCGCAGCTGATACCCACATGGTTGCGAGCACGGTGCATCGGCTATGGCGAACATGGTTGGAACAAGGAAATATGGGTAGAAGGAGGGGTTCAGGTGCAGCCAGAGTAACGTCAGCACACGTGGATTGACGCATCCGCCGACAAGCTGTGGTGGTCCCGCAAGTCACTTGTACCGCGATTCTGCCGCATGTGCAAGATATCCTGGATGTTCCCGTGTCGACGAGGACCATTTCCCGTCGATTGGTTGAACGTGGCCTGCACTCACGTCGTCCGTTAAGACGACTGCCATTGGCCCTACAGCATAGACACCAACGTTTAGAATGGTGCCGGACTGGAGCGATGTGGATGACAGACTGGGAAACGTTGTGTTCTCAGATGAGTTACGCTTCTGTTTATCCAGTGACAGTCGCCGCATACGTGTGTGGCGTCGATGTGGAGACAGATCTAATCCGGCAGTAACTGTGGAACGCCTCACCGCGCGACAACGTGGCATAATGGTTTGGGGCGCCATTGCCTACGATTCCAGGTCACCTCTAGTTCGTATTCAGGACACTATGACGGCCCAAGGATACTTGGATAATGTTGTGCGGCCGGTGGCAATCCCCGACCTTCAGAGGCTGCCTAATGCAATTTTTCAACAGGATAACGCCCGATCCCACAGTGCTCGCATCTGCCAACATGCTCTGCAAGGTATGCAGATGCTTCCCTGGCCACCGTACTCTTCTGACCTGTCACCAATCGAACATGTGTGGGATGTGATTGGACGCCGTTTGCAGACTCTTCCACTGCCTCGTTCAGAAGACGAACTGTGGCAAATGGTTGAAAGGGAATGGTGAGCCATCCCTCAAGACACCATCCGCACTCTTATTGGCTCTATGCCTAGACGTGTTTTTTCGTGCATCGGTGTCCGCGGTGGCCCTACATCTTACTGAGCCAACGCCGTTTTCGCTCTCTATTCTGACTATCATTTTGAAATAAAGATCACTTATTGCTGCTTGCTGTCTTTGTCTCTTTTTCCAAATTTCATCACTTTCTGACCACTCCTTCTTGGAGTTGTATTTTCAATGTCGAACAGTGTACATTTAGGAACATTCTTCATTATTTAATTTCTTTAAATATAATACAGGGCTTCAATATTTGGTGGCAACAGTTTGAAAAGTGAAACGACATTTAATATTTCCAACGTAAAATTGCAAAACGAAAACAACAGTCATTCAGGGACAAAGCCCCTTTAGCCTGAAAATTCTAGGTTCGAAAAAAGTTTTTTTTCGGTTGGGGGGGAAGACGCTTTATTGCTTACTGCAATAAATTGCAATTTCACATTGGGAAAATAATATGCACTTCGTATGACCATCAATATACTGATTAGGTGTTTACGTGTTCGATGTATAATAAAGATAATGTACAGAAGAAAAAAAAATTAAGAATGAAACATTTAGAAATTTTGCATTATACAAGAGAAATTTAAATAAAAGCTCACGAATTAAGGTTTCGTGCGCCATATACAATTTAACAGCAAAATCACAAGAATTTTAAAAGCAGAGTAACAGCGTATGTTTAGAATTTGCGATGCAGTGTTAAAAGGGTTGGCATATATTTTTTCTACATTTTTCAATCTTTTCTCTATTTATCAAATCAATGTTCAGTTTTTTAGTAAGATGGCTTACAAAACTTTTAGCCGAAAGGGGGCGTTATCCCAAATGGCTTATTATGCCTGAAACGGAATTTTGCGTTGAATCGCTATGAAAAGCTGTATCATTTTTTAAACTATTGCCGCCAAACATTATCTCCCTCTATTATTTTTAAAGAAATTAAATAATTAAGAATCCACATGAATGTATGTATGTTTATCACAATGTGAAAAAATGAGAGTACCTAGTACCATTAAATTTTGAATAACGTAGTCCTCTATCTGGACATGTGCCCCTGAAAGCCCGAATTTTGAATTTCGAATTTGTTTTATTATCTGTGTTATACTTTGTAAAACTTTAACGAATTTTTGAATTACAAACTCAACGATTTAAAAGCGAACAGTGGCAGCAGTGTACGGAATAAAACATTTTTATCTCCAGCGCGAGTCTATCTACCGGAAATTCTAATGATATGTTATTTTTAAATACTTTATGATTTTGATGCTGAATTGAATTATATGTGGCGTAAGTGCGAAGAACGTGATATTTAAGATAAAAAATAAAAAATAATGATAAGAAAATTAACCATCAGTTCCTACTCAGGAAGAAAAGTAAATGAAAGACAGACAGAGAAACATACTTTTTAATTACAATCATATTTCTGTAATATGATAGGAAAACAAAGTAAAATATGAGACTTTTTTTATAATTACCTCTTATTTAATCAGCTTCCTGAAAATCATTATTCAGCTTCCTGAAAATCAGTACTGGCAAATTGTAGTGCACGTGACGAGTATCCGTCTTGGTGATTAGGATCATATTTGATTGCGAATGGGCATTCGCTAGTCTGTCAAGAGTGATGAGATGTCTTGCTTCATTTTATCAGATACAGATAAATATCGGATCACCATCTAGAACTCAAGGCCAGTCACTCCATATTCTTCAGCGCATTCCAGAGAGAAACACTCTCGCAAAAAGGTAAGCTCCTGCTACGTATTTCTTTGCATTTTACAAGAGAAAATTTGAAATGCTATTTTCCTTCTATTTATAGAGTTTCTTTGGATGATAAATATCAATACACATAATCCTGGAATAAATATGTGATTTTGATCCAAATTTTTTCTTGATACTTAATTTATAGAACTGTGGATGGCTGATATTTTGAACTTGTTAACTTTTTTTTGAACGGATTGGTATCTGATGCAATTCTGCTCATCGAATGTGTCTATCAATAAACTCAGTAAAAAATTATGAGCTATCTGAATTACATGAGCCTTTTCTATGAATCTTTATAAATAAATAGCGGTGTTAATTATTATATAATAAATTTTGTGGGAAATGAAATCGAATATCTATAGATAATGATATGCGTTATATACATTTAAACATCAACAGCTCCACATTCTGCTATGAAAATAAATTAAGCTTAAAGAAGAAGGTAGTAACACAGATAAATAGGGTTAATACAATTTCTTTATAAGATAATTTTTATATAATGAATTTATTGGTTTCTGAATTCACCATTATCAAAATTTTAAATATCAAATACAAAAACTTTTATAAAAAAAATTATACAGAATCCCTATTATAATGCTACTCAAAGATAAAGTTTTCGAATATTACACGAGTTTTGCTTATAAACGCATGTCAATAAAGCGGTCAAGTACTTAATGAGCTTAGCAACAAAATACTTGCTATTCAAGCTCCAAATTCTATGAAAGAATGTAATCTCAAAGAAGCATGCTTAGCTTGTTGTAATCCGAACTTAAATAAAAATTTTGGTATATGCAAATTTTAAAATGAGCTTATTTCTACAGGATGTTAGTCATTAGTTATTAAATAGACTTTATGGAATCGCCTAAGCAATGATTTATATTTTCTTTTATTCGGATAGTTTTGAAAATGATTTTACGAAACTGATGTAATTTCTGTTACAAATTATTGTTAATACTCATGATCATTAATTGTGAATGTATTTTCTCGTGTGTTACTATCATTTATCTGTTCACTAATCTAAATTTCCAGAAAATGACTTAGTAGGTATTAATTAAATCAAAGAGGTCCTGGTCTTAAAATTGCTACATGTATGTGTGTGTATATTATGTGATGTATTTATATCATATAATATATATTACATTATATAATATATGTATTACATCGAATATTCGATGTAATATATGCAAATATTCAAGGTACATATTATGTAAATATTCAATTTTTTTATAACTATTGAGCTTTACTCTAAACGATTTTTACCATCTTGCTATTTACTGCTTATAAAATGCTGTAACAGAAAAAAATACACTGCCCTCCAAAAGTTAAGGAATAACATGTTTTTTTGTGTCTAATTTGAGGGTGAAGCAACACAGAAACAAGAAATTTACAGGACACGATCACTAAACAGTTCTTGAATGAAAGCGACGTAGAATGTTTCTAAAGTTCAACAGAAACATGAATTACAACAAAAAAAATTGCACTCTTGACACAGAAATCCAGTCTTGGAGAAACAGTATATCACAGCTTTTTGAAGACAAATGGGCAGCAACATTACAAAAAGGGGTTCTAATAAGGATGTACCCACCCCTAGCTGCAATACACTGGGGACTGCGACATTCCATGCTATCAATCACGTTGTCGGCCAGTCAAATGGAAAGCAACGACCAGACACAGAGTAATCCTTGTTCAAGCTCCTCTAATGACCTTGGAGGAGTACTTAAAGCAGCAATGTGTCTCCCAAGGTAGTCCCAAAGATGCACTACCAGATTCATGTCTGGAGATTGAGCTGGCCTTTCCATCCTTTCCATACCGTGACCCTCAAGACATTCTTCATCAATCCGAGCTCGACGCGGTCGCGCATTGTCATTCATTAGAAGAAATCCAGGACCAATAGCAGTGGCATATGGGTGGAAATATTGATCAAGGATCTTGTCTCGATATCTCACATCGGTCAAAGTTCCTCCATGAAACACATGTAGGTCAGTGTGACCACCAAGAGAGATCCCAGCCCAAACCATTATTCCATCACCTTTGTAACTGTGTCTTTCCACAAGGTGGAATTGGTTGTATCTGGTGCGTTGTTTCCTCTAGATCAACTGTCGACCTGAATCACTCTCCAGTGTGAACCTGGACCTAGATAAGAGAACGGATGCCCATTGTTGACTGGCCCAGGAGACGTGTTCTTACCTCTGTGTTCTCGGGTCCAGCGGACACAAACAACTGGTAGTCTTGCATACATACCTGTATTGTGCAGGCGTCTGCGCATCGTAGTAGCTGATGAGCTGAAGCACAGTAATTTTACTCCTTCTTTGGGCCGAAAAAGAGAAATAACGGCCTCCGGCAGGTGTTGTAACTTGAGGTCTGCTTGGAACATGTCTTCTAGACACAGAATCCTCGGATTCAAAGTGATTCCATAGTCGGTGGACCACACTATGAGAGACACTGAGACGGCTAGCAGCATCATCTTTTGACTGCCCTACTTCCATTCATCCGATCGTCCGTCACTTCAACGAATCGGGCAAACGACTTCTCTTGGATACTGATAGACTTTCCTGGATATTGTCCACGAAACTGTTCACAAACAGCTGAAGATCAGCACTCGTGAACAAAAATTACAATTTTTGCATTTTTCTCCAACTCCTATATAAGTATTCATTCTATAAAATAAAAATGGTAGCTATTGTTTTTGCATTCTTTAACTTCGTTAATGTCATGCATATGAAGTGTGAATTTAAACGTTACAGAGATTTTTGTAATGGTGATCTTTGAAAAACGTACTCTTCCTTAACTTTTGGAGGGCAGCGTAAGTGCTGTTTGTGGTGGTTTGGCTTTCTGTTAGCACTTGGTGAAATGATATCAAATTAGCTGCTATTAAAAGTCTGCTGAAAATTTCAAAATTTAAAAGCCCACGTTTAAATTACAAAAGCCCACATTTATAAAAAATCTGGAATATTTTAAATCTTAAACCTCAAAGTTATTTTACTTAAAAAAGCACATTTACAAATACTATAAATAACGTATCCAAGGCGTTTTTTAAGACTGAGAGATAAGCAGTATCTCTTGAATGGTTGACCGTAGACTTATAGCTGGAGTTTAAGTAATGAATCAAATAAGAAACCTTTGGTCAGGCGACAAGTTGCCGTAAAAAGCATTTTTTATAGACGAGTTATTCTTGCACAATTAAGCCCACCGACGGCCTAGCGGTAAAGTCGCTGAACCCTGGTAGTTGGTCCGAGGTTCGAATCCCGCGAATGCTCTGGATGCACGGGCGCTTTCGTGGTGTTCCACATGTGTAACATGTATACTAGCAAGTTTCCTCTATAAAGTCCTTCACAAAGGCATCCCCTTCCTTAGGCAGATAGCTCTTGAGGTTTTCCCTTAAGAACATAAACCATCTTGCACAATCAAAGATAGCCTGGAAATTACTTCTAATTTGGGAAGACCGCATAAATATATTGCTCAATAAAACAATCTAAATAATTTTTTAATACAAATTCCTATAAAATAACTTTTATGACAGACAGACACGAATGTATGAGTTTCAACTTCTCTTTCTTAGAAATTTGAAAATTTTGTCAAGCATGACATAGTTCTTATATAGCATTTAAAATTAACTTTCCCCTGATTGTTTTCGGGAAGGAAAACAGTTTAAGTCAGGTATATTTTTTCGGCTTCATTTTGCACTTTATATACTGGTATATATTAACAAAAGCTTAAACATTTTAAATTAAATAAAAAAGTCACGAGGTATGTTGTGAATTTAATTAAATAGTTAAATAATACTTAAATCAAGGAAAGGGTCAACCATCTAACCAGAAGTATACATAACTGTTATTTTTAATTTTTACTGTTGCCTATAACAGGATTTACTTAAACAAAATTTGGAGGTATTTACTCGACGCTCAACTATTATAAATATATTTGTAAATTTGTATATAGTTCCTATTTTACCATTGCTAACAATTGGTCATTTCTGTTCCAGTCCTACTATACGCCTAATAGGTGAAGAATTTTTGCTATTAGCCACCTTTCTCTTTTTTCAAAACGTTTTCTGCTCTCACTTACTCCAAATTTCTTTTTGCACGTACTTAAAAATAATTTTACACACACATAAAATATTAATTGACATCTATTAATTTAAATTTCTTACCCCAACTTACACACCTTAAAAAAATTAATTTAAAAATAAATTAATTCTATTATTCATTATTCTTAATTATTAATTTTCTGTTGTTAATTTAATAATATGAAATTAATTCCAAAACAATTTCAAATTTAACACTAAGTTTACAGTTTCCAAAATTTTCATTTTTCAATTTTACGGGCTACATATTTGCGTCTCAACTCAGTTCTTGCTTTTTTTTTATTTTCATTTAATCTAACTGCCCTCCTGCAACTAAACTGTACTCTTACTTCTAAACAGCTATGTGAAAGGGGTTAGACGGTAAATTTTACTCATGTGGATGTTTTGCTTAGTTCAGGTTTTATTTTATTTTCATATTCTATTCAAATTAATTTAATTTAATTAATTCATTCAGTTTTATGTATTTTTTCTCAATTTTAGGTATATTGTGTTTTAAATTTTTATTTTAATTATTATTTCTTTTCATCTTACGCTATAAGCTTTCCATTTTCCTATGTATTTTTCGTTCTTCCTCAATTTGTAAATTATAGTGCGTTAATTATTTTTTATTTTTGCTTAAATTCTTCTAAATTAATTAGTTTCTTCAAAATTTTGATGAGAAATATTTCGCTTTGTAATAGTTGCGTTAGATTTTTAAAGTTTTTTTTAGCAGTTCTACTTTTTCTCGGATTCGAATTTTAATTAGTATTTACTTAGCAGATTATTTCTAACTTACCCAATGGTTATTCTAGTTTCTTACTCGAGAATTCTTTTTATCATGTTCTTATACTGATTATTTTTGCCCTTAATTTTGGGATGATGTCGGAGCAGATTATATCTTGATAATTAATTAAAATTTAAAAAATATTTTTATTGTACTTTTAAAGGACTTTAATTTAATATAGTTCATTAAATTAATTTTTATTTTAAACTTTCTTTTAATTATTATTTCAAGAAATCACAGTGATCAAATATAGTTCTGAAATGGGGTACTTTTGAAAATTCTTCAGCTGCTTCTTGAAAAAGACCAAGGAATTTTCAGCAGCACTTTTATATAAATTTTATTGTGCTATATTAATTATATTAAGTTATTTTATTGAACTGTTTAGACAGTTGACAGTTGATTAATAATATTAAGTTATTTTATTGAACTGTTTAGACAGTTGACCTCTTTCTTGATTTAATTATTATCTTTTAATTATATGTGTATTGAAAACATCTTTAGTAAAATATAGAAAAACTTGAGAATCCAGTAACTCTTTAATGGTTGTCACCTTTTCGGTTTAAATTAAGAGCATTTATTTTTTAAATTTAAGTTTATTTCTTTTAAGGTAATATTTCCTACACTTATTTAGTAAACTGTGTAGAAGCATGAACAGATTCTTTCGAAAACACGGGATATGAATTTTCCCAAAAGCAAGAAGAGATATCATTTCTTGTTGTATATTATTCTGAACAGCAGTCAAATGGGATTTACATTTTAAATAAATAAATGTAAAACAGTTGCAGTTGAAATTCTCCTATCAAAATCTAATGCTCTAAAAATTTTCTGTTAGAAAATTGTTCAAAAATTGCCATCTGATCTTCGCATTCAGCACTTTGACATCTGAAACAAGGTTTAATTAAACAATTACGATAGTTTATTGACCTAAGAATTAACCTCCGAAATTCAAACTACAGGACATAAAATCATACAGTACTTAAAACGAACAGTTTAAAATAACAATGCTAAACAGTAGGGAAAAAAAAAAGGTATTATTCAAAATGTGGGCTAGACTGCAGATTACGGGCCAGTCGCCAAATGAAGCGAAATCAGTGATCTGGTAACCTCTTGGCGTCATGAAAATCATTAGGATTTAAGGGTACAGTTTATAGCATTTAAGCGGGCTTTTTGGATTTTCGTCATTTCACTAGTCTTCTAGTAAACTGGGTGAGTAAAGTGGCTGACGTCGAAAGAGTTGAACGTATAGATTTTACTTATTTGATTCGGTTGCAAGATAAGGGCGAAAGATGTGTGATAGAATGGTTCATGAATTCTGGTTTGATTGTGAATATGTACGAATGTCCTAAGTGTAAAAATAGTATGAAATTATTTGAAATGAAAGATGCGACAGATTTGTGTGAATGAAGGTGTGTGTCCGCTATATGGTTGAAATGAGCCGTAGAGTCGGTGTTGAATGAGTGTGCCATTTTGAATTTCATCTACATTGTATTGTTACATTTTAGTGTGGATATAAACAAATGCGAGTTTCTACTATTTATTATAAATAAAAATTTATTGTAAAAATATAAATTACGTAGTTAAAATTGTTTTAACCACTTTTTATTTTTTTACTATACTATTGCTCATGTTTCAGTAGATGAAATTTTGAATTTTATTTTTTTCTTCTGTATTTTTCTTTAAAGTTTTAGATTAAATATGAATGAATGCTTTCCGATCATTTATTGCTCGTTTACTGCTTATTGAAATTTCTTAAATTTCGTGCTAAAACGTTTTACTTCATTTTGCTACTGTCTTAAAAATGGTATATATTATGAAAAGTTTTAATATTGTTGATGCCATAAGATACATAAACTTTCAAATACTTTATCGTTGTTTTGCTTGCACTTCTGTTTTAGATATTATGTTTACATGATCAATTTTTGGCATACTTACAGGATTCATTCAAATTCGCAACCATCTAATATGGCGATATGATGAGTTAATGATATTCTAAAACGAGTGAGAATAACCGATTTGGCGACTTTTCGAAAATGCGCCAAACTGGCCCGTAATATGCAGTTTTACCAAAATGTGTTTCGGTTAGTATCGCGTGATGACATTTGCATTCATTTATTAAACAAAAAATTAAATTATTCGAGATACAATTACATCTTCCCCTTCCCTTCTGAATCGCTTACATAGAAGGCTTGCAAAAAATATTTCTCGCAAGCGAAATGGCAACAGTTTATATTTTGTTAGGATATCAAATTAGAGGACTGAAAGTAATAACACCTTTCGTTATTACTTCAGATTAATGCTGCGAGTGCGGAACCTGAATGTTTTTTCTTGTTATGAATTTTAAGTTACCTGTTAAGTAATCATATGTGCAGAATACCAAAACATTAACTAGAAGAGGAAATACTTAAGCTATTCACTGAATATATTTGCTATAGTATCCAGACCATTTGGGGATTTGTTACTCAAATTCTGTTCCAAACTTAGGTACCTAATTTTTACTAAAAAACTAATTTTTAATTAACCCAAAACTAATTTTTAATCTAAACCTAAGAATTATGACTAATTTTTGAATTTAATTTTCATCATAAGTATTGTGAATTCCAGAAAGAAATCAGAAAGTATCGAGGACGAGGGTAAAAGTCAAAAGTTAAATTGGGCAGAATTCAGTTTTACACAGATGAGGATTTAACAGGATTGCAAAAATGTTATGCATTCCATATGATGTAGACCTAGGATCCATCGAAACACGTAAAAATATTCTATTTACTCTTACTAAAAACTAATGGTACGGCTAAAAAATACAATTTTTTTTTGCTTACAAATATTAGTTTTAACGCAGTTTTTCTTGCAAATGCCACTTTTTATTATATATTGAAATTTAGTTTAGAGTGCTCTTTTCTGATCAAATTAAAGTTTGTTGTCAATTTTATAATGCATTCATAAAGTGTTTCGCTTTAATAAATTCTCATATTTTTCTACCAACTGAGTAAGCCATTCAGAAAATTTTCCCAAATGTTAAAATTTCTATAAAAATTAAGTTAATTTTTGTCTTCCAATTTATGGAGAACGTTGACAAAATGTTTACTATGCATATTATTAAAATAATATTCATTTAACAGTTGCTTATAGACAGATGCAAATCATTTAATCACTAATAAATAGCTCAATGGAGAGAAAAATTCCAATCCACAATGATTTTTTAAAAATTCAAATCGATCTGAAAATTTCTGGGATCTTTTCCGTTATAGGAAAACACAAGCCAAACTATTTTCTCTAGAAAAATATATTCGCTAATTGATACAACCAGCGAGAGAAAAGTTTTTCATCAACTCATTTCGATTAGAGTAAATCGTTTTTTTTTAAACACATTAAATATATCGCTTTAGTAGTTATTTCAATAAACAAAGAAAGAAAGAGGAAGACGCATTTTAAAACTTTTTATTGACAATACTTGCATTGAAAACAAACGTTGCTATAGGAGATAAAAATCACGTATTTAATTTAACGGTATCCAATAGATGATGTCCAATATAACTTCTTTCTATAAAAACATTTTAGCACATTTTGTCCTATAATTGAAAAGTTAATTCTGAAAAATGTTTTCTTAATTCTTTAATCGTTACTGTAAGATAATTTTATATACATTTCTGTTCGATTTATACACAATTTTCATTATAATTCAATTTCATAATTATAAAAGAATATTTGGGTTAAAAATTTAGGAAGGAAACTTCTTATGCGCAGTTTCAAAATAAACTGTATAGCGTCACTTACGACCTAGATTTTAAGGACATACTCGTAATTTTGTCGTAATGAATGCATGTTTTAATTTCACACATATGTTAACAGAGTGTAACGAATACCGAGTCAAAGTACCTCAAAGGTGAAAGTAGCACATGGGAGTGTTCGTGTTGGATAAATTTGAAATTCAAACTCTTTAAGCGCTTTACTTGAAAAGCAGCAAATAAATCTATTTATATTTGCATATAAAATTAATATAGGTCATATATTGTTTTTAAACTGAGTAATTTAGCTCCCTGGGTAAAAGATATCAAAAGTTTTGGTGTATACGCTCAAGCATAAAACATAAAGCAATACTTTATTTCAAGTGTTTCTAAATAGGACTTTCCACTTATCGACCTTGCTCTACGCTTTGTTGACCTGAACGACAGGATTTCTTCAAAACAATCTAGAAAAGCTCAATTGTAATGGTTATATATCAGAGATGTGCTGCAGCAGAATATAAACCGACAAAAATAATAGATTTAATACCTCTGGAGATTTAATTAAGCAGAACCAAAGATATTATTTTTAACTTAAAATACGCATTCGTGATGATTTCGTATGAATTCCTTACGCCAAAACTTGGTTAATTTAATTACTTTTGTTTTTGAATATAAATGATATGATTCTGAGCAAAATACTGTTTTGCACTATACTTTAACATTCATGTTACTTTCTTCCACATACATAAAATAGTATGTAATAAGTTCACAAGTAAACTAGTGCATTTCTCAAGTAGCAGAATATTGAGGGCGAAATAATGCAACTTTATTAAAATAATGTTTATTACATAGTGCAATAAAGAAATTACTCTTCTTAATTTGTAAATATAATGAATACAGAAAATTTGGATCTTCTCCGTTATTGGATAACACATGACGAATAATGTTCTACAGAAAGGTATTTGCGCCAACGTTACCTGTTTGTAACGGTTAAATGCAATATATTATTCTTATCTCCTAGAACATTGTTCTTATTTTGAAAATAAAAATTGTCAATAGAAAGTTTATAGGGTACGTCGGTATGTCATGCTATTTCTTTTTTAATAGAAATAGTGAACATAAATATATATAATCTCCCATTTAGAAATATTTTACTGCTTTCAAAACAAGGTAATAATGAAAGTATGTTTCCGCCATGGAAATGTGAATTTGGCTCATAGTATATCTTTCTGGTGAACATCGTTTTACGCATCCTACTTTCCAGTGAAAAAGATCCCCAAAAAAATTATTAGAAATAATACAAAATAATTTATTAGAAATTTTTAAAACTTTAACTAGGCATAATGATCATTGATAGGTAAGATAACCTGTCGCACAATTTAATCCTACTTGACCCTATTAGTCCTATGAAATCTAATTTTTTATTTAGGGTGTTTGGTCCTATTAACCTTAGTGAGAAGAAGAGTGATATTCTTCAATAAGTAAATCTTTTAAATAACTGTAACTAGCTAATTCAAATTCCAAGCTGAAGAATGTTATCATTTGTGATAACGAGTAATAATGGCAAAGTTAACGATTTTTATCGCATGGCGAATTTCTAAGACTACTCTTGCGAATTTCAGAGGAATTTCAGAGACATCGAAATATCAAATAAGACCCCTAATTTCAAATTTTTCTTTTTGCTAACTATCTAATTTTGTCAATTAAGACATATTTACATTCGGATATTTTTCTTGTTTTCATAATTTTAAAATTTGGTAAAACGCGTTTTGAAACTTCAGAAACGCACTACAGGATCACTAATATTACGCTAGAGAAAGGAATATATGCATTTAAAAAAAAAAAAAAAAGAGTGGATTAAAACGCAGTTCGCTTAAAACTTTGATCTTGCGCAATAATGTGTTAATATTATCAAAATCCCGATTAGAGTAGAGGATCTGATGATAGGCAAAGCACACTAATGCTTTTGCGGATGATTTTTTAAGCCAGCGTTTCTCAAACTTTTATCAGATACAGACAGCATTTATAAATTAGATTATTATGGGGATCGCTTTACTCTTACCCTTTGGAAAGCTATTTTTTTAGCGTATGTTACTACTAGTTTACTTACGTTTTTAAAATACAGTTAATTAAATTTCATTTAAGTTTATATTAATATTCGGTAATTAAATTAATAAAAGAACATTTATTTCGTTTCTTATAACTTAAAGTTATTAGAGTTTGGATAATTTTTATCTTATTAACTAAGCATTAAATAAATGTTGTTATTCATATTAATGAGATAGATGGACCTACAGATTCTTGTACAGTTATTCTGTGTTTGGATGTATGCTGGTAAGCTTAAGTCTGGGATCAAGTAGACGTTGGCACTTTGTTTTCGTAATATAGAGAAATGCACAACGTAGTGAAATGCATGAACTGTACAACATACTAGATACATATACACTATATTCCGTTTTACGAGTGCCCACCAGCAGTGCAGTGAAGTAGCTGAAAACTGGTTGTTCGATCCGGGGTTCGAATCCCAACTGTACCCCAAACCGGTCTAAGAACCGGTCTCCAAAATGTCTTTTTCTTTCTTTGCCAAAATTGTAAGAAAATCGGACTTGCAGACAAAATATGTGTAAAAAATCATGTTACTTACGTAAAAACCCGTCGACCATTTTTGCCTACTAAAGAAAACACTTCAAACTATGCGATTTTTCACCAAAAGTCTTCTTCAAACACACTGGGTTTGGTGTAACCTTGATTACACTTGTTAGTTATTATTCTTGAGTAAAAACTCCCTTTTTTCCCCCTCTATCACGTATTTTCGAAAAAAAAAAAGAAAAGGATTAAAATTTGGGTTCTGCCTACAGAAGAGCATGCTGTTGAATATTTCCAAAATTATGGAATCTTACTGACCTCAAAAAAAGTGTTCATGACCACGATATGGCGATATTATAGAAAAAATAATGGAAATTTTTAATGAAAAATTAAATATAAATAAATTATAATATAATAAATTTGAAAGAAAAATAAAACTTGCCTACTACAGAAGAGCATGCTGTTGAACAATTCAAAAGCTATGGAATCTTACCGGCCTCAAGAAAAAAAAATGTGTTAATGGCCACAATATGGCGCTTTATTTAAAAACTGAGAAGCAATGGCGTTACAACGTTAAGGTTTGTGCGAAGCGAGTGTCAATTCGAAAGGGAACGTGGTTTGATGGTTTGGCGCGATTGACGCCGTCTCTTGTGGTCGACGGATTTTCCGTAAGCATCAAAATCGTTTATCTGCCCAAAATTAAGTAAATATATAGATTTAAAAAAATTATCATTACCTCTTTCATGTTTGCTTTGTTTCGCACAGGGTGGTATAAATAGCAAACTTATTTTTCATAACTTGGGATTTCGTATGTATCATATATCTTGAAATTTTTAGATAAAAGTTAATATTTCAACTTGGTATGATATATTTTAAATCAGTCAATATCTTATGTCTTTTCATAGTTACTGCTACTACTGTCAGAATCACCCATTTTCAGTTCACACGAAAATTTAATAGTGTAAAACTGCATAATATAAAATCTGAAAGATCAATTATTCATTTTTCAAAATAAAGTAATAAAAGTATAATTTTCTTCAAAGACTACCTAAATGAAGCTTTTACAAACTGTAATATGCAACACTCAAATGAAAGCACTGTTTCACAAGAAATCAAAGAGCGAAAACAAAAAATTTTTTTCTAGGGATCAGTAATGCCATTTATGAATAAAAAGTAAACTAGAGTAAATTATATGTAGTAGTCGCTATTGTTGTAGCTAATCTCACTTGTCTGAACAAATCCATGAATTTTATCGTCACAGGGAATACAAGATTACTTATGTTGTTGGCAACAACTTTGGCATTACTGATCCATGTAAATGACAGTACGACTTTGCTCCGTTCCGCCCAATTTCGTGGAATAGCACCTTGGGCGATCAGTCCAAGGGTCTGTCACCCTACCTCCGAACCACACGAGAGGACTTTCGGCTCGCCATATATTTAAAATGTCCCTATGCTGCAAAGACATATACATTTACAATATCCATGCCTTTTCTGGGGTTCGAACCCGGGCCCTTCGATACGGTAATCGGAATCGCCAACCATTTTCCTGTTAGGCGGCACGTGTTAATCAGAATCGTGAGCTTTAAAAGTTCATGAACGTTCTGGTACTGTTAAATCCAAAATGTTAGGGTCCAAAATTCATCTGAAAGACTAGAAGGTTAGACTAATATTTCGATTTAATCAAAGTGAATTTAACCATACACTTAACCAAAATTAAAACTTTAGTTAAAGGATCAGAGAATTTTTCATCACTAAAATGCTTTTAAAAGTTTTTTTTCTTTGTTGATTTCTATGTAAGGTAAAAGCAAATTTATTCCAAATTTAATTTTTGAAACTAAGTAAATTAAATTTAAAAATAAATTAAATTTAAATGCATAAGCGGATACATATATTTAATAAGAATGTTATGCTTAAAAATGTATTGTATATAAAATAAGATAACTTATTGCAACGTAAATACGAGCCAATTTCTCTCAGAAAACCCTCCACATTCTACTTTAAACAGGTAGTCTTCATGGGCTTTCCCTTAATCAGTTAACCAAGGAGAATTTTTCTGGTATTGATGAAAGTAAATGACTGTTTTAAACAGCACTTTCTCTGGCATTGAATTTGTATTGTGTAATAAAAAATTTTAATTTATAAATTTAATTAATTTAGTACTAAATTAGATTTATAATTTAAATTAAACTCATTTAATGAAAATTTTAAACTAATCAGCTGAGTAATTATTTAAACTTTTTTAAATTTTAAGAATTAGAGGAAGAACTGTCTTTTTGCGAAACTGCATCTCGTAATAATGCATTAAAGAAAATCTGTTTCTTTTCAAATTATGATAAATGGATTCATATCGTCATCTTCCTTGAATTAATATCCTTAAAGCAGTAAAGACAACATGGCTGAGAACAAATTTGTTTATAAACATTTAAAAGAAGGCAAGCGCAAAAGAATGCATTGTTTAAGAGTTTATTGTTTATCGTTTTACTAAATCCTTCCTACAAGATAATTACAGTGAATGATACGAAAAAATATCACACATAATCTAGATACAATGCCAAAATTGAAAATTTATAAAAAATGTTTTTAAATGATGTTTCTAAGAAGCTTAAACTATTTAAGCGAATTTCGAAAGTTATAGTGATTTTTATTCATCCATAACTTTGTAAAACTGAATTTCTTTGAAATTAGTTCACATTTCCATAACAATGTGAGAAAATAATTTTCATTTTGCATTTGTGGAAAGCATAGAGAGTTGTTTGATGAATTGCAAATTTTAAAAGCTCGTACGTAAAATAAATGTATAGATAAATTGAATTTGAACAGCATAACTATTTACATATTATGTACCGACTATACAAACATTTAAAATGCACTAAAAAAAAATCTAAATTAGTACCATATTGTTGAATCTGAATTACCATATTGTGAAACTAGTTATGTGAATTTATATCAAGTGCCCATGTAACGCTTTTGAAACTGTAAAATTAAGAATACTGAAACATGTTTGGAAGAGTGACGATGAAAGTTTTGACTAATTAAAATAAAACTGAAGAAATGGTGGAACTGAAATGATGTTCAAATACTCAAATTTAGTCATGTTTTAAATTTAAGTGTAAAAAAAATCGTCTAAATCATTCTCTGTGGTTTCTGTTATTCAGATTTCAGTTTTATACTTATTCCTTATATTTGGTGATATTAGATCAGTCCGACTGTATGGAGACTATTCGTAGTTCACCTTGGGTTCGAATCGAGGTGAATGAATTGGCTGCATGCACATTTCATTGCTTTTCCCCATATGTAACGCACTGGTTTCGTATAATGCACAACGCGTTTTGGTAAAGCTGCCAAATTGGGAAGGAACATTAAAGAAATGTATGGTGATGATATATTTTTTTTCGTGTAAAATAAATTTCTCTTAAAAAGAAAACAAGGCCAACAGAAGGATATGCTGCTTCTTTTTATTTATTTATTATTATTTTGAAGTTGCATGATATTTCTTTCCGATATGATAGGTATAATATTTCATTTTTATATAGACAAAAATATATAAGGGAATATCTCTTCTTTTGAAAACGTATGGTCTGAAGGAATCAATTTATTAGGCATTTGAGAGCACAACGAATTGATGGTGAAAATTGATCAGAGCGATGCGCTAAACTGATGTCGATATTTACTTTATGCATTCTCTGTAGCGATCTATTGTGAGGGGTTCGCTTAACCTTATCCAGTCCCCCTCCATATTTTAAACTTCGAATTACTGCGAGAATATATTTTACTTCGAACTCAAGTCCTTTGAAGTACAACAAGAACACGGGAAAATATTACACGAAATATTACAATAATATCACATGTAAGAAGGGTGAGAAAAAAATTTCCTGTATCCTAATTTAATAATGGACATTTTGGGAACAGAGGAAATCTAGTCGTGTGAATAGAGAGGAAGCAAAGCCAGCTCAACTGGTTCGCAGGGAAAACCATTTTGTCAGCTCGTCTAGGAAGCCAAATGACTTAAATGTCTTGCAAATTAGAATAAGTTTAATATTTTTTGTTCAAATGTTCAAATTATTTTGTAGCGAAGTAAAAATGAGCTAAATACGAAGAACTTGATATTGAAAGAGGCAGACGCGTTTTAGTATGGAAAACTTCATGATTTAGCTGCTGTACTTTTAAAACTTGGTGGCTAGTTGCATGTCTGAGCAGGACTAAGTAATTTAGTTTTCATTGTTACTCAGTTTTTGTACTGATGTAATAGATCATTAAGAATGTTTGAATATTTTAAGAGAATTTCAAATCATCAGTACAAAAATTAGGTTCCAGAAACTATTTTGCTTTGCACCAAGGACTTGACCGCCTTAAACATATTTCTTTAAATAGTCCTTCGGTTGTCAAAGGATTACCCAGAACTGATCAAAACACTTTTCTAGTATCTTGATTTAAATCCTACTGAATATATTTGGAAAGAACTAGAAGCATAAATTAGGTAATGTAGAATTTCATCAAAACTTGAACTAAAAAATAGCGAAATATTAATGGAATAATATTAGCACAAATGTTTACAAAAATTTAATTAGCTAAGCCAAAAATATTTGCTATGCGTAATAAAAACAAAAAAATGAGCGACCAAAAGTTCCCGAAAATAAAAACTTTCGTCGGTTTTGGCAGTTTTTTTTTTCTGATTTTCTGTTTTTAAAATTTTAAATTTAGATAAATTTCATATAAAATTTTGTAAGGGGATAAAATAAATATTATTTAAAAAAAATTAAAAAGTTCTGATTTAGCACGTGTATGCTACAATATTTATCTTAAACTCCCTTAGAAACCACTGAATATATTTAAAGAAAAGCAAAACAGAAAAAGAAAGACTAGGAAATGGGGGATGAAAAATAATAAAATGAATGTGATTTTACAGCTGACGGACAGCGTTTACGGGTTGGTGATGAGAGCTGTGAACCTTTAAAAATGTGTTCCACTTTTCTCCACTAAAAGCTTCCACAGATTTGTTAACGCGATAATTAAATAAGATAAAAAGCATTGCATACATGAAAATATTTAGTTTGCATTGGGTAATTGAACTTCTTTGTTGTTTTAAAGAGAAATAGCTTTCTGAATTGCATTATCTGCAATTCGAAGATGTGAAAGGCTATAATTTGCTACGAACATACGCACTTTATGCAATATTTTGTCGTTCTTATTCACCTGTTACAAACAAACCATGTGTTTAAGGCCACAGTTTTCGGGATGGTAGTAGATTTTCGAACAGGTTTTTCGAGATAATGTCGTTGTTTACTATTTTAAATTATGAATATCAAATTAATTAAAGAAAAATTTTCATTTCGATTCAACTAAGCAGAATTCTTGAAAGTGGTAAACAAAACTGTGAAAAATTTTCATACAGTTCTAAAATTATTTAATAAAAACAGACGGTAACTGGAAACAAATAAAATGGATAAAAGTATCAGAAGAACGAAATCTTGAAAACTCTTTTAACAAATAAAGTACTTAGAACAGCTTAAACGAAATGATCAGCTGAAATAAAAACCATACCAAAAGTGTATTTCCTCTTCTCTTTAACAACAAATAAATTAAAATGAATTTTTTAGGCATTGGCAGGAATTAAAAATGAAAAGTCACATTTTATTCCCCGGTTTCGTTCACTTAAAGAAAATAAATAAACTCAGAGTAGTCTATTTTCATTCATTAAAAAGCAGCTAAAAAAAATAAATTTAATGGTCGTAATCAATGTTAAAATATCTTAATTGAAAGCTAATTATAAAAGCAGGCATTGAACCTACATGAAAAAGTTTTGAGTTAATGAATGCAATGAGTAGAAAGCTTTTAAAAAATATAACTTGCATAAACATGTAATAAATTGCATATTCGATAATTCAGTAGCTTTCATAAGAAGCAGACTGTGCAGAAAACTGAAAAAAGAATTGAATTTCAAAGCCTGTTATGAATTCTAAAGTCAACAGCAACCCCAGCGATTAGTTTTTTTATTCAGACAGAGAGGCACTTGCTTCCAAAACATTCGCCAAGAATGGCCGAATTCCATAGGTCATCTAGTAAATTTTCCAAGACAGCCTCTGATGAAAACTTTGCAAAATCAATGTCGGCAACTTTGATTTTAGAATCACACTTATTCTCAATTATTGTCAAAAATGGCTTGATTTTTAAAAGAAATTCAATAATAAATTTTCATAGCAAAAGGCCGATTATAAATTATCAGTTGAACTGCAGGTTATTGTAATTAAAAATAGCAAAATTCGAGCTTTAATTTATAACTAAAATTAAGAAAATAATTACTTATTTAATTGAGCATTACACCTATATTTTGTTAAGTTACTATACCCATGTGCAAATTTAAATAGTCCTTTGAAATCTGTATTCTTATAATTACTACAAATTTCTTGTATTATTACTATTATTCTCAGGAAACCAACTCGCCTCATTCACCCTTTCAACTAAGTAGCAACTACAAAGGTTCTTTTCTTTTCCCCCTAATGTACTGGGTATGCAAATAAGAGAAACTTAGAAAATGTGTTATTGGGTACCATCAAATTTGTCTGAGCCATGTTAGGGGTAACAGGTTATTACGCCAAACAACAGTCTTAATCATATCTACGAGTAAAATATGATCCAGGCTCTATCTGAGCCTCTGAGGCATACCGAGGGAGCGACGGATTGTTAGCCTGAATCATATCGCGGGGGAGCGTGCTATTATATTGCTAAAATATGTGATTCCCCGCCAACAAATGAAATATCTTTGTTCTAGAGTTTTACAGCAAGGTAATATACAAGATCATTATGTACGGATATTTATTGTACATAAACGGAGTTTTCTCGAAAATTTACTCTTTTTCACGCAGACAGGTTTTCTAATAATATACAAAGAAGCTGCTGAAGAGTTAATAAACATATTTATCTTTTGTTTGCCTGTAATAAAAAATAGGAGCTGTAAGATTTTTATGTCAAGCACTAGAATGAAATGAAAAATAGGGTGAACATAGTCTTTTCCTGATTATAAAAAATATTGCACAATTGCAGTAATTAAGATTCTTTATGAACAATACTATGTTAGTAAATTTCAGTGTATACTGCCTCTGTAATTGAATGTTAAAATCTGTATTCCAGTTCTCAGCATCTTGTCGTCAATATTTGCTCTGCAACGCTTTATATGGTATCTGTTATTGTGCCCTTGAAAGTATATTCTCCAAATGGTGCGGCAAAGACTCCGTCCTTGATGTGTTCTGCACCCGATTCACGAACGCTATCACCAAACTCATCATTCACAATAGATCTGCTACTTTTTAAAAGATCACAAATGCTAACAAATTTTTCTAAAACTTTTTCCCATACTATAACCTGTCACATTAGAGTAGGCACTTCAAGGTCGTTTTCCTTCTCTCCCCTCGCCTCCTAATCATGATAATGACCAGCTGCGGAGTCATATGATTCTTTCCCCACTTCAATTTCGTTTAGTGCAGCGATTCTCAACTGGTGGTACTCAAGAAAAAAATAGGTGGCCCTCAAAGAAACACAGTATTTTTAACTATTAAATTCAAAAATTAAATATCCCAGCAACATCCTGTTAAATTTAATCTCTAACGCTCATAAATTTAGGCGATCGTGTTTGTTCAAATCCGTTTTTATTTTCACAAATATTCTTTTAGCCACAGACATAACAAAATTTGTCATAAGTGATATTTTTAAAAGGAGTAATAAAAATGGATGTTGTATTTAATAAGTTCTTGTAGAAAGGTAATAGTATCTCATTAATTCTTTTAGAGTTGATCGATTTATTAGCATGTCTACACGTTATATCGCCACCATTTCCAGGCTCATGTTATTCTATTTTCAATTAGAATCATTTTTTACTTTAATTTGCTGCCTCTAACAACAGGTATTATTGTCTTCTTTTTGCTTTGTCTTCCTTACTTTTCTACACGGTTTGAGAATATCGTCGTTTGTTTTTGAAGAATTCGTGATATATTGTGCATTTAAATCTTTGTGAAAAAATAATAAAACAAACCTAGATTTTCAAAATGGAAAAATGGTCAGGATTGACTAGGCGGAAAAGGGATGATTCACAGGTGATGGATTTAGAACAATTTACTATCGCTAAGAAATTGAAAAGAAAAAAATTGTTTATGGAAAATATAATGAAAGTTATTCATCATTTGAGTTTACTTGGAATGGAAATGAAGTGGACCTTCAACCTCAGTGGGTTATTTGCAGTGAACTATTACCCAATAAAAATATGAAATCATCGTTTCTTAAGACATTTTGAATCTAAGCATGCAGATTTAAAGAAGAAATCTGAAAAATATGTCAAGATTAAATCATCGGAGTTCAAAAATAGTAAACGAGTAATGAAAGGTTTTGTTACTTAAGTGAAAAAGCTTTGGAATTTACTTACTTAGCAAGCCTAAGAATTGTTAAGACTGGGCAGGCTCACACAATTTGGAAAAAAAAAAAACTTACATTGCCAGTAGTTAAAGATATCGTTTTAACATTATTCAACGAAAAGGCGGCTAATGAACTTGATAATATTCCGTTACTAAATGATACAGTAAGTCGACGAATTCATGAAATTGCAAACTCCATATAGATACTTATTCAAAAAATAAAACACAATGATCAATTCGCACTGAATATTCGATGAAAGTACTAACGAACTTTGTTCAATTATTAGTTTACATACGTTTCGAAGAAGATAAACGAATTCCCGAAGAGTATTTATTTTGTGAATCTCTTCATGATTGAGCATCTGCAAATTAAAATTTTCAGTGTAATTGACAATTTTATGTCTGGGAATGATATTCTTTAAAATAAGTGCATTGCCGTATGCAGTGACGGAGCCCGGACTTTAACAGGAAAACATTTCAGTGTTTCAGTGTTATTTCTCAAATAAAGAACGTATCACCTGAAACTAAATTTACTTACTGTTCCATTCGTCACGAAGCTTTAGTAGGCTAAACAATCCCCTAAATACTGCAAATTGTTTTCAATCAAACTGTGAAAATTGTTAACTTTATTAAAAGCCGGGCTTTAAATTCAGAAATATTTACGATTTTGTGCCAAGAGATGGGCAGTGACCATGAAACGCTTTTGTTACATTCAGAAGTAAGGTAATTTAAACTGGTAGGTTAAGGTAAACACCCAAGGGTAAAGTTTTAAATCATCTTTCTGAACTTTGATCAGAAATTTAAATTTCCCTCTGTTATTCAAAATTTGAATTTCAAAACTGTTTATTTAGTGAATTATGGTTGGCACGTTTAGCATATTTAGCTGATATTTTTGGAAAGTTAAATGAATGAAATTTTGGATTACAAGGAGAAAGTGGTAATTTGTTTTACCATTAGAGATAAAATAAATGCAATAATAAACAAATTCGAGCTAATAATCAAAGAATTAGATAAAAATATTTTATGCTTTTTACCACTTTTAGAAGTTTCCTAACCGAGAATAATTTGAAAAAAATTTAAAATCGCTGTTTAAAAATCTACATTAAAAATCTGTGTTTTCCGTGGATAAATAATTTTAACATGTTTTTCATTATCCTCGGGAAAATACAAAATTGGATTAGATAATTACATCTGAAATCTGATCTCGTGAAGAAAAAAAATAACTGATAGAAATTTCCCGTGATCGAACTCTAACTGAAGATTTAAAAAATAACACACTTATTAACTTTTGGCTGAACTGAAAAAAAAATTAAAGGCATTTCCAATAAAGTTATTAAATTTGTATTGTCTTTTTGGACAATTTATTCTTCCTATTTCTATTTTTTTTTTTTTTGGACAACCTATTTTTTTACAATGATTTCCTCCTATGTTATATTTGAGAGATAAATACAGAACAAAATTAAAAATAGATCCTAATTTAAGGTTTAAAACTAAGTGAAATAGTACCACACATAAAAAAAAAATTATCGCTCTTGAGCAGGCCTAAATTTCGCACTGAATCTTAGAATTAAAGTATTATAACTAAAATTTTGATAATTAAAATCTTAACGAATTTTTCACCTAATTTTTAATGCATGCATATTTAAATGCTAATAGTCAGTACTTTGTGTAATTGGCAAAATGTACACTTTTTTAAATATTTCTATTGAGAAACTGAAAAATAATCATTCTAAAATGTAGTGTCAGTATTAATGATGTTCAGTTTTTGTTTAGATGGTATCGTTAATCAAAAAGTTGAGAACCGTTGGTTTAGTGTGTTTCGCGAAATGAATAAATAAAGGTTGACATGAACTACACTCTCAAATAAGGTGAGCAAATACGTGCTACGCGGCGATGATGACACATATTACAATTTCTAATGAAGGAGGGCCGAAAAGACAATGAAATGCTTACTTTAAAGTAACGGAGTATAATTCGTGATATTCTCAACATATGACGTATTGTGTCCCTACAAAATTTAATAATCTCAGTTGATGAGGGAATCATAAAGAACAAAAAGTTTTTTCCATCAGAGCCATTTCGATATTAACATTCCTTTGCGTCATTTACTGCATGGTAAAAAGAATTGTAGTAACAGGACTAAGTAATGATAAATATTACACTTTTTTATTTTCCAGAATTATTTCACGCAAAATTTTTGAAATCGGAGAAAGTCTTTATGCTCATTCTCAATTTTGATAAAAAAAAATGTAGGTATGCCAAGGATATCCATAAGAACAGAGCGGGTTTAATTCTTTCAAGGTGAGAATACTCTTAAAATTCTCTGGAATAAACCATCATAAATTAAAGCAAATTAAGAAGTTTTTCGCTTCTTATCCCAATCTTCTTTGAATTCTAATAATTAGAACAGGCCGGTCTCATAAATTCATAGGCATTCAACAGATCCAAAACAAGATCCGAAATACAGGAATATCTTCCTGGAATAATCTGACATAGTGACTCGGAATGTTCCGTATAGCATTTTAGGTAGAATGAAAATATTTTTGCAATCGCTTACAAACAATGACCAGATAGGATCTCTAACAAATCTATAAAGAGCTATTTGTGTTTTCTATCATTCGCATAGTATAGTTCTACAATTGCCTTTGAACCCCTAGTGATGAAGAGGAAGGACTTTTTAAACATCAACATTTAAACCTTTTGTAATTGTAAGTATTTCGTCAACGGTAAGGGGACAAGGTGGAAGTAATGGTTTGCCATGCACTTGTTTACGAATTTGTCTGAGATACCTTTGTCCTTGAGATATACATCAGGTGGGATACCAGGAGAAGAACATTGTTGTGATTGAATCATTTCATAAACTTGATAACAGTTTCTCTTCTTGGTCTATCTCCTCCTACAGTTACTCAGATGTTGAAAAGGCTGTGAATTATCCGATAAGATCCTTAGTCACTTGAAGGTTTGCTGCATGATTTAGTGTTACTTCTGTTGTTAATTCAGGATGATATTCGAAGGAACGATAAAGATTTATTCTGCTCAGCTCGGCAGTGCCATACTGGATTTCAACAAATCCCACTGTCAATAAACTTTTTTTCTTGTCACTGTAGATCGGAATAGCATTGACAGGTTTACTGTTGATTATCTCAAGAATCAATTGCATAAAATATAAGGCAACTGAGAAGTCTTATTAGTGGTGGGTCAAAAGTTCAGTGGTAAAGTATACTTGCTGAAACCATTCCATGGTTCATGCAAGTGTCCTTCCTACATCTTGAAAAGAAGATGCATTTTTATTCATTAACTGAAGAGATAGCTTTATTCACTCTTTGATTATTAAAGATAAAGAACAAGATGTTCACTAGCTAAAAAGCCAAGGTGTTTGATTTTGAGTGCTGTAACTAGATGGTTAACTGCCGTGTTTATTAAGATATGCTTAAAGGCGATTTTTCTTCCATAGATTAAGGAAACCAATGATGATGCGAGCAGCATTAAAATCTACTCTTTTTAGTTTTTTATAAACTAACGATAACCACTTTCCATCTGATTAAAATTCGTAATTCAAAAACCGACTTACACAGCAAATTGTCTTCCTGGGTGTCGTCACTAAGAGCTCAAAATGTTTACTGTTAGTGATTACAGGATCAAAAATAAATTCTAGGTATTTAGGATATGTTTCGTATTACAGTGAATAGTTACTTAAAGTAATTTTAGGTTGACTATCGTAATAATATTTATTAATGGTGAAATAACTAGCGAACTTCGATGAACTGATATCTAGTTTAAAATTTAAGCAAATTTTTTAAAAATTCCAAAGCAATGAATTTATTTTAAGATTAGATTGATTTTATACTAGAATTACACTATTTCAAAGAATGACATCTTCAAATAAACCGATATTGCAACTAATAGAAGCCTATAAGTCAATTACAACAATAAATAGGAAAACGTGAGTAAGTCTCAGTACAGACATGTAAGACACAGTTCTAATATGAAACTGAAATAGAACTCAGATTAAGAAGATTTTCAGTTTGTGGTAGTAATATCTGCCTATGGTTTGAATTTCCTCCCTATTCATTGACGAACACTATGGCAACGATATAGGAGATTCTTTCACTGATGAATTCAGTGCTATTCATGTATTGTTAACGCCTACTTAGTACATCAGCCATTGTTTTACAGTAAAAACCAGCACTGTCAGGGTAAAGGATGATATTAACTTCTGACAGTTGTGGTTGCTTCTTCTGTAACCTTTACATCAAGTTTCTATAATTCTGAATAAGTTTTAGTCGATTCTGGCAAAGCCCTCAAGAGCTATTTGCATAGGAAGACGAATGTTTCATAGAGAGAAACTGGCTAGTATGGGAAAAATCACGAAATTGTAAGTTTGCCAAGATTCGAACTACTACTGTTCATTGATCTATGAATAAATAACAGCCCTTCTTTGCTTTCCCACAGCTGATTAAACAAACAAATGTATCTTACGAATAAGCCTATGAATGGCTTATGAATAAGGAGTTTTAGCATCAACTCTACAGCGCATTTTATTCCATTTTTTCCCCTTTTTAATGCCAGAAATGTATGTTTACTTTCGGCATTTACTTTCATTTTAGATGTCAATGAAAGACTTTATTGTATTTTGTAAATTCCTCCTCAAGTTTATTATATTTTTGAACATGTGATTTTGTCAAAGAAGGGCTCACCAGCTGCCGAACGGTAAAATAGCTAAACAATGGTAGTTAGATCTCTGTTCAAATCCTAGCGAATGGGCTAGCTGCGTGGACGCCATCGTGGTTTTCCCCTTGTATAACATAGATATAAGCCCGTTTTCCTCAGAAAATTATCCAGGAAAGCATTTCTCTTCTTAGGTAGATATATCTTGGATATTTTGTCATAATCAACCTAACCTAAACAAACCAAACCAAATCTTGAAAAATGAAGGGTTAAATTTGGAATAAAATGTATAATATTGTCTCTAGAAATGGTTATCATCATCAAGAGTTTCATTCAAAGAATGCTAGTCTTCCTCCCGACCCCACATCTTCAAAAAAAAGTTTCTGCTCGCATTAAAGTAAGAAAATTTCTTCTCTTAAATTCAGCTTTTAACTCTACACACTTCAGTTCGCTTTTATAAAGTGTCAGAACTTTTCTTATGTGGCAATGCATTTTGCTGCTAATTAAGCCGTACTAAAATTGGAAGATAATCGGTGCCAGTATTTTTGAAAACCGGGCAATTCCAAAAGGAAAAAAAAAATAGGCTGGCGAGAGATACCTAAACCTCCGTTAGACGTAGATGAATATATAAACGTCTAGCGAGTAGGGATGTCATTATTAAAAAAAGATAGGTCGTGTTCCCATATATGGATTTATGCAGAAAAATAAGCTTAATAATTAATATATTTTTCTTCTTTTTTAAAATTTTGTATTCCTTGTATTTTTGTAAAGTTTAAATATTTTATTATTTCCTGAAAACCAGAAGATGATACGATTTTTTTCTCTGTAGAATAAATATGCATAATTTTAAAGAGGCAAATACTCAAGAGAAATTAAAACTTACGAGTCTGATACTACATTGCAAGCCTTCAGTATAAAAATAATATACTATAAAGAATGATTAATTTGCATTTTAATTTTCCCACTTTGCAACCTCTCGGAACAGTTTGCAACGTCTTTGCTACGTCATGTGCTACTTGGGAACGGGAATCAAAACCAATTTTTATTAGAAATTTCACCAGCAAGGCACTTTTCTCCTTAAGCAGATAGCCTTCGAGTGCTTTGCCATAGTCTCCAGTCATTAGCGCAAAATACATAAGTAAAGTATATCAAAATACATAAGTCACAGAGGTGACTTACGCGCGGGCGAAGAAAAGGGTACTAACGTATTATAACAACCACCTTGGTATGAATCGCCAAACCTTACATCAAAATTTGGCAACCACGCGCATAACAACTATTCAGGAAACCATGTGCATGACAAATACTCAGTTTCCAACGTCTCCATTTTCGTATGCGTTCTTTCTGTTGTATTCCAAGTTTCCAACGGCTTTTACAGAAAAATTAGGATTTTTTGTCTTAAACTCGATTTTAAAATTTGTGCTTCTGGGATTTTCCGATAATAGAAGAAAGAGAGGCGAAATTTATGCAAGAATACAATACTTTGCCACAAAATTACTAAAGGAACAATGCTTAGAATTCTTTCTCAAAGCAATCGCTACGAAATTTTCAATAAATAAATATAAGTTAAAATGTAGAATATGTATGTAATACATAATTTCTTACAGTGAAAGTAACTGTTTATTTTTTTTCCCGCAAAATTCGCCCAACTGCGCCAAGGTAGTTGCGATAATACGTGAATACCAAGAAAAGTAAAGAATATTTTTTTAAATAATAAAACAATGACATTATCTTATGTTTCACACATTTAAAAAATGCAAGAATATCGGATCTTCTCCCCTGCAACACGAACCAAACAGTTCTAGAAAGATACGTATGCCAGGTTCATATTTCGATGACAAAATAGGCTTTCGTCATCAGTTCGTTTCAAATGCAGTATGAATTTTCTTAACATGCGAAATATATTTTTTCAGATCCTGTTAATCCTACCGATAAAACGTTAGTGCTTTTATCTGCTGTCAGCTCTTAACTATCTGTTAGATTAGTTATTTCAATAAAAAAAAGGAAAGAAATAGAATGACACATTTAAAAATTTTACTCTTAAGGATACTCATTTTAAAAGCAAATAGTTTTATAAGAAGCAAGAATTACACATTTAAATGTGGGTTATACGCAACGTCGGCGCATATCTTTCTGTAAAAAATTGTTTGGCGCACGTTCTATAATGGAAAAGATTCAAAATATCTTCTTCATTTCGTGTATGTCATATGAAATATGAGATAATTAGTCTGGAATTTGAAGTCAGTTGCTTATTTAATGAATGTTCCAATTTAAGAATATTACTTCACTTATTCCGTTTGCGAAAAGGCGTTGGAAAGCAACGTTTTACAGTCCAGACACATTTCGCACGATCGACAATGTGTTAAGATTTGTCGTACTTTTCAAGTGCACTCAGAAGTTGACGGGAAATAGTACTATCTAAATACCAAATGTATCACACATTCAAGATCATTAGCAAAGATGTGACACAAGTTTATCTGTTTATTTAGAAATACTACGAGTATGACAAATCTGAGTGACCTGTTGTTTCACTTCACTGCATTGACGGTATACTCCCACCTTGATCAGCGAAGTGTTCAATGAAACTTACACCGGCTTAACAGCACGTCAGAGAGTCAAATGCTTACACCGCATGAACGATGTCTTTAAGCAGGATTTAACACAATCCGGTAAGATTGGAATCTCCTGTTTTTTAAACAACAGATCTTGACACAAGTTCCCATTTCAGAAATAAATTTTAATCGAGAATCTTAACAGAAATATTTCTCTGCAGTTTTAATGGAATGAGATTTGTTAGATGATTCGCTTGGTTTTTTATAAATCAAACAGGTGAGTACATATTTTGCATCCTAAATTTGTAATTTGAACGTCTCTATTTAGGTACTTTAAATAGAAATGAAAGGAGTAAATAATATTTTACTTTTAATACATGTATTTTTAAGCTTTAAAAATTGTAACTAACACTGTAAGATTAATTGTAATTAACACATTTTTGGTTGTTAAAATTTGTTCTGAAATCCGTACTGTTTCATTGCGTCTATCATAATATATAAATAACAGGAATTAAATACGTGTAATTGAATGAAGATTGGATTAATATCGCCAGTGATATTAAAGAAAATCCTCTGTTTTTGTCTCTTATTTCTGCAAGAAGTGTTTGTTATGTTTGTTCTGTATTTCGAGCTGAAGTCTTTTGTTTTGTTTTAATTTAATTTAATTTTAATTTCATATTTTCTTACATTCATTCAACATTCTAAAATCATAGTAGAAACCGTGACGAAAATTTTTCTCGGTAGTTTGATCAGTTTTAGATTAAGCAAAAGTAACTTTAAATATATAAATTTAAACTATCTGCCATATTATCAAAGAATTCTACTACTCCCTCTTGGATTAGCTCAATTACTTTGCTTCTAGGAAATTTTAAAGAAAAATCAAATTTGGAATGTAAATAATTGAATTAATCTGCCTTTGTATTTCTGAGCCCACCAGCGGCCGAGAGGTAAAATCGCTGAACACTGGTAGTTCCGAGCTGGGCTTGATTCCGGGCAAACGAGCTGGATACATGGACATTTTAGTGGTTTTCCCCATGTATAATATGTATGGTTTTTCCCCTGTATAATACGTATATGAGTCAGTTTTCCTTAAAAAATCATCGACGAAGGCAACTCACCTCTTAAGCAGAGTGTGTCCTACAGAGCTTTGTCACAAATTAAACCAAACCAAACCAAACCAAACCAAACTCGTAATTATAATCCTGCTCTAAACAACGTTAGTCACTCTTGTCAAACAGAGAAATAAGGTCAAAATGTGTCTGCTCTTTACTTAAATTAAAACAATCTAAACTATTCTACGATAAAAGCCATATGTTTTAATCAGGTAAAATTCAATTACTTGTCGTTAACAAGGCGCCAGTCGCCAAATGGGCATCAAACATAAATGTGGCGGGAAATCTAACTAGATGGTGGTAACCCCAAAGATACGCAAAGCTTCATGAAAAAAAAATTAACTTGTAGAAACAGTAGTGAATCGTATCAGTTTTTCCATCCTGTCTCTCCTGTTCCCAAATATCTCAGTTTTTAATTTTAGCCTTTGCTAAGCAAAGTGTTCTTGAGCAATAAATGAAAGTTATTGCATGAATGAAATTTAAATTATGCAAATTTCATTCTGCGATCCTAGAGATTTTCAGAATAATTTATTAAATTTTATTTAATAGGAATTATCCTATATCTACTGCAGATATTTATGGTGCTTTGTAGGAAAATTAAACCAATGTTTAATCAGTTAGTACTTGTTTTAGATTAGTATATGGTACGTTTATCCATCCAGTAGTATGCACATTAATTATTAATTTTATTTTCATTATGTTTAAAAGTACTGTGATACATTAAAGGCTTCCTTTTCTCCATATGGTTTTTCTCAGTATCCAGTATGTGAAAGTTGTATAGGAAAGTTACAAAATGAAATTAGCCAAAAAACATAAAATTCGGGATATCTAATTAAATATTAACATATTTTACAACAGAATCATTATATATGCAGTCGAATAACCTGAATCGTGCACTGTAAAGCGAATTTAAATCAGTTTAAAATTTCTTTTGAAATGGTACGGCCGCGCAGTTGAGGGAGAGAACTCCCAGAAACTCCCGGTTTTAAACGTAGGAATCTTCCGGTGTTTCATATTTCAAGGTTAGCAGCTATATAATACATACTATTTATTGCGTACAGTGACGAAATGGTGAACAATGCCGAATTTATGCTATTCTCTGATGTTTTCGTTACAAAAAATCACAGTATTGCACAAATTCTTTATCGTGAACAGTCTTGACATTGCGCTCATTCTGGTGTTTCATCTTCTGGTATTTCATATTTCAAGGTTAGCAGCTATATAATACATACTGTTTAATGCGTACAGTGATGAAATGATAAGCAATGTCGAATTTATACCATTCTCTGATGTTTTCATTACAAAAAATCACAGTATTGCACAAATTCTTTATGGCGAACAGTCTTGACATTGCGCTCATTAAACATTGCACAACTATTCATGTGATGTAACGGACATGTTTTTGTAACCACATTTGGCCCTTCTAGCATATTTGGTGACAGGTGCTGCTATAAAGGGAAAATATCAAAAGTTCTACATAATTAATTCCCAAAACAAAATTTTTCTAATTTTCAAATAACGTTTGACAATAACTTTTAAAATAATGTTTGACAATACATATATTAATTTAATTTCCTGTACATATTGCGTTAATTATTTAAAGCTAACTTTTAATCGAAAGTTTTTTCCCTTTTCTTGTTAGCTTTTTAAATTCACTTGCTTTTATTAGGATATTTTTTTTTTTTCTTTCCCTTTCGGAATCCACCAGCGATCGAGCGGCTGGAGCGCTGATCATTGGTAATTCTATCAGGACTCAAGTCCCAGCGAATGGGCTGGGCACAAGAATGTCTTCGTGATTTTCCCCCTGTACGATGTAAAGCCAGCCAGTTTCTTTTAGAATGCCTCCACGAAGACAATCTTTCTTTAGGCAGGCAGCTCTAGTAAACTTTGCCATAATCTAATAAATTCCTCCCCATCTACAAAAACATTCTCATTCGGAACTAAACGAAAATATGAACATGCAAAGAGACATGACGAAAGTTATTGATTGTATGGGATCATAGAAAAGTTAAGGTAATTATGCAGTACAAGATATTACGAATACCCATAAATGATGCATTTTCGTGTAAAGCAATTTGGTAAGGTAAAAGAAGCACTTATTCTTTAAATAAATGAAAAAAAAACAGAAATAATTAAACAGTATCTCACACATTAAGATATATTCTGCAACCTTTGGTAACGTTAGGTTTAACCAAAGAAATGTGCGCTTAAAAACATGCATGGGTTAGCTGTTGTTGCGTTGTACATAAAAAGTGCCAAAAATACGGAATGAAATAGTTGAAATCGTAAGGTGCAATTATGTTAACTGAATATGACAAAGCACACAAGGGGATGGATGCCTTCGTGAAGGATTTTCTAAGGGAAACTGGATTGTATTCGCGTTACACGTGGGGAAAACCACAACATGCAGCCGGCCCGTTCTCCTGGATTTGGAGCACGAATCGAAATATCAGCTTAAGCACTCGATCACAGATCGATCCGCGAATAATAAAAAATGTTGATTTTAATATTTATTGTAAGCATAAATTCGTGTTTCTTAAATCAAAGTAAAACTTATAATAATTCTCAGCGCAAATAAGTATATATAATAAATCTAATCATTGTCAAATATAATAATTCTAATCACAAATACGTGTCTCGCAAATGAAAATAAAACGCTTATTATATCTGAGAGCAAGCTTGCTACTTTTGCTGCAGTTTTAATATATTATGCTAGTATATTTCTTAACTAAAATAAAATAAATAGGATAGGAGAAAGCTAAAATTTAAGAACTGAGACTACTTCTAAAACAGAAATTATGCAACACTGTTATTTCATCGAATGTTTGAAGTCCAAAGTAAGGAAATAAGAGACTGCAGCTTTTGAACCTTGTGATCGACTTAGAATATCTCTTTATCAGGGAAGTTGTAAATAAAATAAACTGCTACTTATATGTTTTGTGTTATATTTATACATGCGCACTTTTACCTTTAAATTATGGAAAGGGAATGACAAGTCATGACGTAAGGATGACTAATTCATTCAGTTTGCCTGCAGTTTATATAAACTTCGAGATAAATAGCTACGTCTGATACAGATGTGTTTATATTCATATAACCTATGACACTTATCGGTTTTAGAACTTTAGAAAAATGAAGAGCTATTTACAGTTTCAAAGTCTGTAAAGGAGCTATTTGTATTTTAAGGACTTTATAGAGTTTGATCATTCGAATCGAGGAACTTCGCTGTTTTACTAGCTGACTATAAAAGAACTTACTCGGCCTTTATTTTCCCATCTGTTTTAGTAGATATATACTTTCAAAATACAAAAATGCTTTAAATTACGAAAAAAAAAACACTTTCATGGTATGACATTTTTAAAATTAAGTCATTTCTGTAAAAAGTTAAGAAATATAATTATTTTATTCGATTCACATTGTTATATGTAATAAACGCCCTTACTTATATTGAAAAACACGTGCAAAGAGTTTGACTCCCGCAACATAAAATTGATCGAGATATTTAATTTTGAAGCCTAAAATCATTTATATTGAAAATTCAATGGTAATATACAAACTGAAGAAAGAAGTATTTAAATATGCACGTAACTAAAAATGAAATATTAATTCAGAAAAGTCTGTAATTTTATGACAAGCATTGCTATGCAGACCGTCGCGAAAACAGAGCCTGATAGAATTCATGTTCTGGAAAACAATGGTTGCAGCCCATAACAATCTTGTAACATTATTAGCAGAAATTGAAAATGAAAAATACTTCTAGATAAATTTTTTATATGGTTATTAGATTATGATTCTGAAGTAACAAACTGCATATGAATACTGTTAAAGCGTTTTTGGTATTTGAAAACTTTTAAATTGTGTCAAAATGCTTTCTATATACCAAATGAAATGAAATTAAAAATCAAAGAAAATAGAACACTAATAAAGTGCAAAGGGCGTTAAAAGAGAATAATCTGTCTGAAATTATTCAAACTTTTCCTTAAACGATCCGATCAAGAAAGTGAAAAATCTAAAAACTTCGGACTTTGAAATTAAATATCTCGAATGGGAATGAGAAGCTGTGTTTCATTTTTTTAGAACCAGTTTAAACTTTTGTAAATATGACTATATCGAATGAGGGTCTATAAAAGTTTAGATTTCGCAATTTTTAAAAAACTGGTTATTTTAATTAAAAAATACCAAAACCAGAATATTTACTTCACCTCTATGAGTGCCAAATTGCAAACCTATGTCTAAAACTAACGATTGATTAAATTCTGGAAGTATGTGTCTAAAACTAACGATTGATTAAATTCTGGAAGTATGTGTCTAAAACTAACGATTGATTAAATTCTGGAAGTATGTGTCTAAAACAAACAGGCTTGGTAAAGACTGCGAACGGACTTTTATGGACACGTAGTGTACCATTTCATCTCGCATATCTGTCAGCGAACAATTTTTAATTCTTAATTAATACTGATCATGAAGCATATATGTCCCTGATTGCGTATTTCCTTGTTAAGGATGCAATCGTCTGGGCTTTTGGCTGCATTTGAAATTTGTACGTCACAAACTGGGCAATTATGTTTACCAGTTTTAGCTAAAAAAAAAGGAGGCTGTTTTAACAAGCACAGGCCGCTTTAGCAAAGAATTCCGGAAATTTCTCCATTTCTATTTAGTTTTTCTGCATTCTTTTTAGCCCAAAGGGGCAATTTGTCCAGAAAGGCTCTTAATTTCGTTATGGCATTTTGCGTCGTTTCACTATGAATGTCGGATCACTTTTTAAACTGTTGCTACCAAATATTAGAGTCCTGAATTGCGTTTAAAGAAATTAAATAATGAAGAATTTCCATCAATATATATGTTTCAAGCACTGTGAAAAAACAACCGTACCTACAGACATCAAATTTTGAATAACATATTCCTCCATTCGAATATGGCCATCTGGAAGCCCGAATTTGGAATTTGTTTTATCATCTAGTTCATATTTTGTAAACCTTTAACGAATCTTTGATTAACAAACTTAAGGATTTCAAAGCGAGCAATGGCAACACTGTATGAAAAAAAAAATCTTCAGTGCACGAGATTGTGTATCGGAAATTCTAAAGATATACTCATTTTAAAATTATTTTGCGATATTGCTGTTGAACTGAATTTTATGGTTTAAGTGCGAAGAACGTGATATTTAATAAATAAAGGTAACGCACAAAACGTTAAAAAACGCCCCTTTGAACGCAGTTTAAAATCTGAAGCTTTTCAGATTTTTTTTAGTACAAAGGGACTTTGTCCCTGAAGGACTATAGTTTTCGTTTTGCGATTTTGCTTCGGAAACATTAAAAGTCTGTATCACTTTTCAAACTGTTGCCACAAAATATTGCAGTCCTGTATTATATTTAAAGAAATTAAATAATGAAGAATCTGCATAAATGTATATATATTTCTTCAAATGTTATAAAACAACGATACCTAGAGCTATCCAATTTTGAAAAAAAAATATAAAGAATTGCATTTATTGCTTTTAAATCGCTTAATTTGATAATAACTAATAGATTAAATTTGAAAGACAAGTAACAAGTTATTTAGGTTTTACTGAATGCCAACGCACTTACGTACGGAAAATATTTTATTTTGAAAGGTGGCAATATACTATTTTAAAATCGCTGAGAGTTTTGATTAAATTTGAAAGATATATATCTTAGGTTTTGCTGAATGACAACACACTACCATGTAAGGTATAAAAGTATTTTATTTCGATACATTGTTTTTAACTCTTTCATATCGAACTCACCCAGAGCGCCCCACCATTCAGACATCGGCAGGTCGCCCGAACGCCTGGATCATGTCCTACCTGGTGTTTTCAGCCATTACTTTACTGCATGGCTCACAAGGAGCTTAGAATAGGTTCTGTTCTAACGAGGACATTCTATTCTAACCTCTATGATGGCTCATTGCTTTCGGGAATTATTAAATGACATGCCAATCATTCTTTTCAGACGGCTAGAAGTAGTTCTATTATTTGAATGCATCATCCCTTTGTTTAGAGTCATATTTAGCTACCGAAGCTCGAAGTTACAATCCTGTTCTAAGCTAAAGCTGCACAGAGTGATGAAAGCCTATTAAGATCCCGAGAGAGAAGTTGTGGCTTTACTTTAGTGGAGTATTGTTAGCGCTGAAGCATTCTGCTTACCATGCGGGAAGGAAATCCATACCAACAAAAATAAATACATACGCACGTTTCAAATGTTTGAGTGAAACAAATTTTGACCTCAACCGACGCGAGAATTAAATTGCAGAGTGTGTTAATCAGAAATTTATTGTTTTCGCAAAAGACAAAATAAATTATAAAAAAATCCCAAGTTCAAAATTTGGCTTTGATGTGCACATGTTCGAGTGCAGAATGTGTGAGTTCAAAGTCTGATGGCTCTATATATCACTGTCTTTCCATAGTCTAACGAACACATACATCGTATATTCTTCATTTTTAATAAAAAAAAAACACATTTATTTAAACAAGTTCAAACTGCTTGCTGAGCGCTTATTTTCAAATTAACATGTTAACATGTGCAACAATTATTGCATTTTTTGTGAAAGAATTCAGTTTTGTTGCAGAGCATGTTTATTGGCTTCCATCAACAATATATTTTTCGTTATAGTCTATAAGCTGCTGCCATTTATGAGAACTTTTTCATCCTCTTCTCTGTTATGGAAGAAATGTTTTAATTCATGGGAGATTTTCTACATTTCGCTAGTGGAAAATCGTGGAATGACCAAAAGAGGCAATATGCAGTAAATATGACGGATGCAGTACCAACTTCCAATCAGGCTGCGTAGGATCTTCCGAATCCAAAAGATAGAAGGGATCTTGCGTTGTTATGATGAAATACTGTTCCTGACAATTCAAGAGCGATAAGCGCTTTTCTGTCGCAGAGAACTCATTTGCTGACAGTGAAACTTTCTATTTAATATTTAATTCAGCTTCCAATAGGTCATTTCTCTGAAATCCCATTAGGCACATAGTATAATCGCTTGTGGCTGAGTCCTTCTTTTGGAATGGATCTTGGACATTTATTTGACCTTCAAAGAAAGCTGCCTCATTTGACATTCTTGTACGGAATGCAATTTTCATCACCAACTATCATCTGACAAAAGAATTCCGAAGCCGTTCAACAGGCAAATCTAGAAACATAATTTACTTTCTTTTCTCCGATAAATCATATAGTATCAAATACCTAATTTTTCTGAAAATCCGAAAGGTGTTTCCATTCTTCGAATATGAACTCCAAACATCTCTGCTACTTCTGCAGTAATAATCTTGGCGTCACTTCCACTGGCCTTCATCTTTCGTGTTCTTAAGCCTTCTTAACCTTTGAGAGCTTTGAACTGCCACTCTTCATTGCTAAAGCGCCGAAACCTATATTGGCATGTGCTTCCGATACAACGATTATATGCATACTACTTATTCTTCTCTGCTGCACTCTATTCTAGATCATTCTTTTAACCTTCCCCTTCACAAAAAAAAAATCATTTCTAATGGAAATGATATAAGAAGGTAACGTATAATATTTATATAAGCGGCGTTTTCCGGATAGAACACTGTGCAGTCCTATATTCTCTGTAGCTAACTAATGAATACCAAAATTTTCCAGAATCAAAAATAAATTTAAAAATATAAAAACTTTTTCATATACCCAATAAATTGAGTTTCTACCTCTTGCTACCATGGAAATGATTCTTGGCTATCACAACAGCAGAGAAGATAAGTCTGCATTTGCAATAGTTGTCACAGTCTCCGAGTTAGAACTAACTATTCTCCGACAAAATAAAGCACACTATACCTCGACTTTAAAGAATGCTTGCTAAATTCCAGGCGATCATACTCCGTATTCATGATTTTTACATAGCCATTCAGGTGGAAAAACGTTTTGTCTGCGGAGAGAAGAGGAGCTTTCTAGAACAGCTATATCATTTCTAATGAAACATTTTAACTGCTGATAACGATGCACTCGATTTTCTTCAGCCTAGTTCTTAGAATTGATAATAAACGTTATCAAAATACAGATAAACTATGGCTTTAAGAATATTTTCAGCGGATAACTCACTCAAATAAGAATTCTCTAAAGAATGTAGATATGTTTCCGGATGTTATCCACACTATCATCAATCGGAACATTTTAGCAGTGCATCGCATAAGTCTTCAACATTATTTGCTTTCTAAAAACGAGGTACTAAGCAACGTATAGTAAATTTGTTTAATGCACTTGCATTTGGAAAAGCAAATAATACATATTAATTTAGAAGTCAAACAGCAAAAATCAGCGTTAAATTCGAGATCCATACTCAAAGACCGCATTCTGGATATGAATTCCTGGGGTATTTACAGGATTCCATGCCAGTGTGGTTTAATTACATTGGCCAAACTAAGAGAGCCTTAAAAGTTCGCGTTAACGAACATGAGGCATATGTTAGAAAAAAGGAAACACGGAATTCTTCTGTTGCCCAACATCGTTGATCAATGCTGCCAAAATTATTCAAAAAACATCTTCCATTGGTGAACTGGATTTTCTAGAGGCATTTCACATTCAAAAAGTCTTTCTGTTCTAGTAAACGACGCTAATCCATCTTTGCCTTCATCCTTTAAAGAAATTATTGTTTAGTTCTGGTTTCATCAACAGATGGCGCCAGTAGCTTGTTTCCTGGGCCCAAATGCGCTTTAGCCCACTGCTTGGCGGCGATTGTTTTTGAATGAGCAATAAACGCGCCAACATGGGTAACTCCGTATATCCGCGAACATGGCTGACTGGGTATTTTGAAGCTACGGAAACATGTAGTTTTCGCGCATGCGTATTTCCTATTTTATAAAGAACGGTTTTATTGGTAATGTGATATGACGTAGCGGTTTATTCGAAATTCTTACTTGTTAATTTAAGTAGTTATTTCAGTTGTCGTTGTATTCTTTAAATGTGGTGTTTTTGTGTTGAGTGTTTGCTATTTTCGTACCTTATATTTCGCTAAATACCGAGTCGGTATGGATTTAGCTGTGATGCTGAGAGAGGTGAGTGAATGTACATGTACATTTATTACTTTATTGGAAGTGCAAGTTGCTTAATTTTTATATTTTGTTGCCTTTTATTGAAATAATTTGGCTCAGCTGAAGAACAGAACGCTGGTATCGTTTGCAATTTATTTTATTTTGTTGATTTGTGCACATTGCCTACATTGTGCAATTCGCTGATTTTTTTTTTAAGTTTAAAAGGAACGCTGTGCACATGGCATTTTCTTGTAATTTATTTTCGTTATTCTAGCTTATTTTGTTTATTTGTGTACGTTGCCTACATTGTGCAATTCTCAGATTTTTTTTTAAGTTAAAACGGAACGGTGTGTACATGGTATCGTTTGTAATTTTAATGCCCTTTTAAAAAAATTCCTTCTTTCTGGGATGCCATTTTGGTTACGTTTTCGCGGAGCGTGTCGGGAAGGTTATGTAACGGCATAAAATGTGTAAGTATTACAACATAAAATGTAAATAATTAATTTAAAGGTAACTGACAAATATTTTAATGATCGTAATGTTCGTTTTGCATATTATTTTATTATATTTTTGTGGCCACAGTTTGCATACTAATTTATGGTTTAGAATTGTATGTTTTGTTTACAATAGGTTTTCGCGGAGCGTGTCGGGAAGGTTGCAATTGCAAAGACGTTTCGCAGAAACGCGCCGAATTGGCGATTTTCAAAACATCGCCAAGCAGTGGGCTAAAGCGCATTTTCACCGTTTCCTGTCCAGGCTTTCTTATCTTATCTAATCATTATATCTTATCTCGTTCGTTTGCGATTTTGCAGCCGAGGATGGTGGTTCCGTAAAACCATCCAAACGAGTCCTGCGAAAATTTTTAAATATAATGCTGATTTTTCTTGTTTGACTTCTAAATTAATATTTGTTCGGTGTGTTATTGTATTTTAATTAGAGAAGTCCCAAACAGGCTTATTTTTCGCTTCCTTTTTTGCACGTGGTGTAACCGCCATTTTGTGTTTGCATGAGTTTTGGTAAGTACTTTTCTGTAATTTTTAAGTTCTATTTTTTTTCACATATTTAAATATTGTGCTTTGCTTATCTGATTTCATGCATTTTAGTTGCAAATACTTTGTTCTCTATTCATTTGAGTGTGACATTTTTCTGTTGTTTTGTGCGTGCATTATTATTATTGGATAGTTAATTTAGTTTGATTTTCTGTATTGTTTATCATGCCTTCATCCATTAATCGTTTCACTAAATGACGCCTGAAACGACAGAAATTCCTGAATCATCTTGACGTTTTACTTAAATGTAAAAAATTGATCCCCAATTTCATTCAAATCAAATCTAATCAAAAACCTTCTAGTCGCATTTCAAGAATACTGTTAAACTGCAAGCTTGCCTTACTTCGGTCCATCATAAGGGATACACGTAAACAGCTATCCAAAATTGAACATGAGCTCTATAAGCTTCATCTGGAACTCGCTAGTTCATATCCAAAATTCACTGCCCTTGAACAAAAGTCTTGGTCTAGAACGGAGTATGCAGTTAACAGTCATAAAACACCCTTGCAGTTAAATTCAAAAAACTTCTTTTAGAGTCTTCCAGTTCAAGAAGTTCAAAAAATCTTCCCATTGTAAACATTAAGCCAATAGTTAATATTTCTAATGTTGGTTTATCAGAAGAACAAGAGAGAATTCTAAAATATAATTTTAACTTCTCACAAACCTCTCCTTCACCTTCGGACTTGTCAAAAATAAAAACTGCGATCAAATCCTTTCAAGCAATTTGAAACATTCGCTTATCCCATATGTTGCGAATTGTGCCAGATTTTATGCTCTTCCCAAAATTCATAAAAGTGGATGGTGGCCCTATTGTATCAAATTTAGGTACTGCCTCGTATCCGTTAGCTAAACATTTAGTTTTTAGATTTTTAACTCTATTAGACAATAGCATTCACACCATAAAAAATTCAATAGTTTGTAAAAAAAAGTTTTAAAACATTTCTTCTAGAAATTTACTCATGGTTTTCTTTTGATGTAAAATCATTATTCACGAATGTTTCAGTGGAGGGTGCATTAAGATGTCTAGAAACCAGATTTCGCGAATTTCATTTCTCTTGCATAAATTAATGAGCTAATTTCTCTCACTCTGTTTGAAACAAACGCATTTGTTTTGCAAAATAAATATTACAAGCAAACTGAGGGATTAGCCATGGGAAGCACCCTCAGTCCCATCCTGGCTGATATCTACATGCATTATTATGAATCAAAATTGTTTGAAACTTTAAACTTCCCGGTATGGTTCCGCTAAGTAGACAATACTTTTACCCTGTTTGAAGGTAATAAAGTTCTTTGAACAATGAATTCCATTGATCCTGCTATTCAGTTCACTTTTAAACTTGAGACTTGCAATTCTCTTCCGTTTCTCAACATTCTGGTCACGCGTAACATATCAAACTTCAGTACTACGGTTTACCATAAACCTTCATCGGTTTGCCTTCCATCACACTTCAAATCGTGTCATCAGACTAAACAAAAGTTAGCTTCATTTTATTCCTATGTTTTCCGTGCTCTTCAAATTTGCTCCTCCAAACTATCCCTCGATGAAGAACTAAATTGTTTAAAAGCAATAGCTATTGACAGGGGCTTTTCACCCAACATTATTAATCAAATAGTTAAAAAATTCTCATCTTTACACACCAAAAGGCAGACTCTTGTTTTAGGAGACTATAAAGATTCTGTTGCCATTCCCTTCTTTCCATCAATTAGCTATAAAGTTGCACGTATTTTACAAAAATTTAACTTTCGGGTCGTTTATTCTCCCATCAATAAAATTCCGAGTTCCATACTCAAGGACCCCATTCCGGATATGAATTTCTGGGGTATTTACAGGATTCCTTGCCAGTGTGGTTTAATTTACATTGGCCAAACTAAGAGAGCCTTAAAATTTCCGGTTAAGGAGCATGAGGCATATGTTAAAAAAAAGGAAACACAGAAGTCTTCTGTTGCCCAACATTGTAGGTCCGAAAATCACATTTTCAATTTTTCTGCTACAAAAATTATTCGAAAACCCCATTGGTGAACTGGATTTTCTAGAGACATTTCACATTCAAAAAAATCTTTCTGTTCTAGTTAACAACCCTAATTCCAATCCATCTTTGCATTCAGCCTTTAAAGAAATTATGTTTTAGTTCTGGTTTCATCAACAGATGGCCCAGTATGTTGTCTCCTGTCCAGGCTTTCTTATCTTACCTAATCATCATATTTTATCTTGTTCGTTTACGCTTTTGCAGCTGAGGATGGTGGTTCGGTAAAACCATCGAAACTAGTCCTGTGAAAATTTGAAAATATAACGCTGATTTTTGCTGTTTGACTTCTAAATTAATATTTGTTCGGCGTGTTATTGTATTTTAAATAATACATATGTCTGACATTTTGGTATATGATTGAGATTTAAAGTTAACGTTGAACGCTTCAGTCGCATCAGCTGAGACTAAAGACGACATGCTCCATCCATTGCTGATCAGTGCCTTGATCTAGTATTTCTAAGCATATCAATATACCAGAAAAAGAAATCTGTTTAAAAATATTCTTTTATATATTCTTTTTTGCAATATTTTTAAATATGCATCTTAAAAGTGGCTAGACAGTTAAATATATATATTTTTTGAATAACAGGGAGTCGAAATGCAAACTGGAAAGTTTTATCTTAGAATTGTAGTGAAGAAAATACCTGCTCATCGCCTACATGGGAAATTTAAGATTGGGGGCCCCTTGGAGAGTTAAAATCTGGGTTGGATGACTTAAAATTGTGCATGATTGCATGTATATTTATTACACTGCTATTAATGATTGCATGTATATTCATTGTAAATCAACATAATTCTCAGGAGATGCTGAAAGAATGCCCTCTCCCAGCAAATACGTAACACACGCCATTTTGGATCTGAGCTGAATACTGCATGTATAGATACAGATTGAAGCAAGGTTGACACTAGCGCATTTCCGTGCGTATATTAGGAATCGCCGAGTCTTGTTAACAGTTAAGCTTCAGCCACAGTTTCGAGGGTGAACACTATGGAGGTAAGAATAAACTTCCTACCTCCATGGTGAACAACACCCAGGGAGGATATGAGGATCTCTCAGCTCTTTTCTCCTACCACCACCTTCTCAAGAGGACTTTCAGCTCGGCGAATATTATAAGACCCTCCTTGTCGCTCAGACACTATATGCTTACAAAAATCCATACTTTCTCCGGGATTCGAATTCGGGCCCTAGTAAGAGCTGAGCAACATATCAAATAACATTTAGCATATTATGCCAATTGCCAGATTCGTGTCACGGCTTAGACGCAGGAATCTCCCGAATTTTTTGAAGCTTTTAGCAACCTGCCTTTAAATTAATACGTGTTTGTTATCTCGCGTTTATTTAATTGATATATGAATTGTAAATATAGATCTTCCTTGATCCCAAAGGTATTCTTTCTTTTTCGGCTTGAGTGGAAACTGATAATACTTGACGGTGTTAAAAGAGCTTTTTAATCTTCGCCGAGTAAAATATTCTCCTTATCTTCATAAATTAAAATTAAACTCCAAGTAAAATATCTCTCATTTATGTTTTGAATAGCAGTGTCTATTCGTAAATTTTGGCGTGTAATATATACAGATGTCATAATTATGGAAAAAAAATACAGTCGGAAAATTAAGAAATTTTATTTGGAATATTTCACTGAGCAAACTCTTCGAAACATAAAAAATTCCCCTAAAAATAATTTCCTGAATATACTATTTATCAGCCGCATTTTTAGACTTTAAAGATAGAGGCAGCTGCTCCCATTCTCAAAGTCAGGAAAATGTAGTTAAGGAAACTATAGTTCCCGATTAAAAGAAATACTTAGCAATAATAAAGCAAGTGATATCCTTTTTCGCTTGCAAGAGTGTCAAATCTATTTTGCCTTTTCGAGATTTTCAAATTTTAGACCATCAGTAGTCAACTGGATGAGACTGTTGAATACTAGTAAATCGACTCGAATTCAAATTTTTATAAACAAGTCGGTTGTATGAAGGTATCAATGATTTTCCTCACGTGTAAGTGTACGCCAGTTTATTTAGGTCTTCCACAGAGGTAACTCATCCCTTAAACAGATAGCCTAGCGTGTTTTGCCGTATATAGTTAAAAAGAAATAAGCGACGGGATTCCGATCTATATTCCTGAACCTTAGGTCATGTACCATAGGAAAAGGAAATTGAAATTTTAATCTTTGAGTAAAATGTTGATCACATTGAATTTTTACTTCCCCCCTTAAAAAAAGACTACCTCTTTTAATATCTATTGATAATATGTAGCTGAATGTCGTCTCTTTTGGAAATTAAGGAGTTTCTCTTCATTTGATAAAATGATGAAAAGGCAGCTTTGTGTGTTGTTTTGATATAATGATACTTTATGCTATCTTTGGTCTAGTAGGAGAAGACAAGAAATTACGTTAGTTAAGTAGGAAAAAAATACTAGTCTTTAAGATTTCAACATTTTTTATACCCAATGTTTAATATTATTTAGAAGTTACGATATAATATTTCGACATCGATTGAACTCTATCATTTTTTTTTTTTCATTCTTAGTATCTGAGATTCACCAAAAGTTCAACGCTGTAACTGATAAGATGATAAAAAATGTTATCCAGATGATTCAGGATGTTAAGAAATGTCGATTATAGATTTTGTTTTCGTGGGAAGAATTTCACGATTTCCTCTTGCCAACAGTTTTTGTTATTGAACAGTTTGTTAGTAATTTGTAAAAAAATGCCACTTTACCGGGTTTCTTACATATATGTTATTGGCAAAGTATGAAATGCCGACATATTTACAGAATGCCTAGGCATTGTATATAATACCGGACTTTTTAGGATTTTAAGTATGAAATATGAGAAGTATTGCATACTTTGCCTAGGCATTGTATATAATACTTTGGCATTATATAGAATGACAAATGCTAGTTTGGCAAAATATGTAAAAGGGTCCTGATAAGGCTATTATATATGTTTCTGGGAAAGTACGAAATGCCAGCGTTATATAGAATATAAAATATGCTAATATATTGCGTGACTCACCTGACCCCTTGTCGACATCAGGAATAGGAACTCGCACAGTTCGCTATAATCGCTATATAGCTTTTTAAGTTGCTGTTACCAAATATAACCCCCCCCGTATCATTTTCAAAGAAATTAAATAATGAAGAAGCTGCATTTATGTACGTATATTCCTCGCACTGTGAAAAACTATCATACATAGGCTATGAAAATATGAATAACGTAGTCCTCTACCCGAACATGTGCACCTGGAAGCTGGAATTTTGAATTTGTCTTCTGATTTTTTTACTTTGTTTTGTAAAATTTTAGTGAATTTTTTATAAACAAACCCAACGATTTGAAAGCAAGCAGTGGCAACACTTTTCGAAATAACATTTTTATCTCTAATGCGAGAGACTGTTGCCATTTGGAAAAATTTAAGATACTTACTTTCAATGAAAAAAGTCGGCTATATAAAAGCAATGTTTTGCCGTTGCCGAAGGTTATGGAGTAATAAACTAAGCAGTTTAAAAGCAATAAACATAGTTCTAAAGAATATGTTTGTCTACTTTTTAATGTGATTGTTTTGAATACAGATGTTTTAAAATCACGAGATGTCTAATTAGTAATATTCGATATTTTTATGAAATGAGACTAACTGGACTCATTGAAAAGATTATATGTTTTTTTCTTTTTTATGATAACTATTTTAGGCAGCTATTAAGAATTGTAAAGATAAACTGTTTTTAAATATTTTGCGATTTTGCTGTTGAATTAAATTTTATGTGGCATTAAGTACGAAGAAAATTACATTTAATAAATAAAGTTAACACTAAAAAAATCCATAATAAAAAGACAGAAAGAAGTTTTGTAAGTCATATCACTGAAAAACTGAGGAATGACTGAAAAATAACAGAAAAAATACCAACACTTAACACTGTATCAAGAATTATATAAACATATGCTGCTGTGCTGTATTTAAAAAATCTCTGATTTTCCTTTTGAATTGTATATGGCATAAGTTGGAAGAAAACGAAGCTTAAAAATAAAGCTAAAAAGGCAAAAAAGGAGGGTTAACAAGAATGAGTGCAAGAACAGACTGGTAGATCACGAGCTCAAGAACATCGTAAAAAGAACCCTTTTGGGCAACCATTCAAACCTGAACCCTTTCAGATTTTTCCACTAAAAATCGAAAATTCACTTTCTTCAAATTTTTTACCAGTCGAACATTTTTACATTTCTTCATGTTATAGTACAGAGAAGTTTCGTAATGTAACTATTAAATACTAAAAATTTATAGATTCTGAAATTAATAGTTAGAATCCAGTTTAATGCTGTGCAGTTATTTGTCGCATTTTCTGGGCTTGCATAACTCTGAAAGAACCTACAGGTAAATTTTTAAGATGGAATATCGTTCTGCTGGGTGGACATAACTTATTAAAATAATGAGAAAAGAATTTTTTTATCCTGTCTCTATAATATGACAACATTGACCGTGTGCAATTTTATATAGCATTTAAAAAAATCGTATTAATTTGCTTTCTTTTCAAGCTTGCTTGTGTAAAATTATGTGTGCAGCAGATAAATTGTAATCCATATTTTTATTTAACGATTCTAGGAATTCAGAAACGTATATCAAATAGAATAAATAATTATGCTGATTTTAGGAAGAAATAAAGTAATAAATATACTGTATCGCTAAAAGAGAAAATAGGATATTAAAGTAGTAAATAATTCTCTGAAATTAACGACTTACTTAATTTAATTACTCTTTAATAGCAGAAGATTGACAGATCAGAAGATTATCAGTATTATTGGTGTATAATTAAAAAATTATTAAAATATATTATGCGATTGCTATTTCGAAAATATGTTATATAAGCTTTATTAACCCTGCGAAGAATTCGTGAAAACCTTGGAACAGATTGAAGTTTAAGAACATATTTCGAAAGACGTTGAACTAGAATACGCATATCCTTATTTAAACACCTTTTTTATCTTTAGAAACAAATACGCATTTTCGTCTTAAACTGAGTGAGTTCTCATTGCAGTTTAAACTCCTTGACCCTGATCTTCGGACCGCTGATTGAATTATTTAGAGCGATTAGGTCACAAGATGCAAAGTATGCGCTAACATTCTTTTGTAAATTTAGTATCGTGGACGTGGGCTTACGCAGCACATTCACTTGAAAAAATAGTATAAATTTGTGACGAACGTTGCCAGCTGCTTAAAAACAGCATTTCCTGTTATAAATCAAATTGTATATATACTGGTAAATCTTACAGATTTAGATGAGTGAAGTAACCTTTATTCCTAATTCACTAGGGGAATCTGAAAATATCCGAGTATACAAAAACGGCTAACAAATGTGGTAAACAACGATAGTATTGTCACGGGTCTGAATATATTAAGTAGATGCAAGTTGTTTAAAACCTTTTCAGGGGCGTTGCATAAAAGAATTAAAATTGCGGTAAAATTTTTGCATGAATTGTAACTAACTTATGGAACCTAAGAACACAAAATTGACACTTCGAAAAAAAATCTAGCCTAAAATCCTGAATTTTGAGGGCCTGTATATATTTTATACTGCTCTTCCTGTACGACATTTTTTTCCATGTAGCTGCCAATTGTTAATTTTTTTAATCTATTTTTGCGTACTTTCGATGTTTCTGTATAGGAACGGATGCTTGAATATAGCTATACAAGTCTGAAGTCAAAAAGCTCTAAAATTTCACCAGAAATTTAAAATAACCAGAAATCAAATTTTATGTTTTTAGGCACTTTGGTAATGCCATCCAGTTGAACATAATTATATAAAATATATCAAAAAATCTTTTGAAAGTGATTTAAATTCAATATTGTTATTTTATCAAAACATTCAGCAAATATAACACTGCATGTGTAAACCGTATCATGCTGTAACTGAACTAGCATACTGTTACAATGGGAATGTTACTTTAGCCGAAAAATATCAAGTTGAAAAAATGAAACACGAGAAAAATTAAAGTTACATTTTTAAAGTTATCACATTTTACGCTTATAATATATAAAATGAACGTACTACTAATAATAAGTAATAATATATAAAATGAACGTACTTCCTGCTATGATACCAAGGACTCCCCCCCGCACACTTTCGATTATCGGACCCCGTAAGAGCACCTTTTTAATTTTTTGTGAACATAGGTTGTAATATATCATTCTATTCAGGAAGAAAAAGCGGTTAAATGATTTTATTATTTGATACATTTCAAAGCCCTTGTTTCAATTTTCAGCTTGTAGGGGGCCCCTTTTTAACTTTTCGATAAATCAGGTAGTAATGTATAATTATCCTCGGGAAGAATATCTCTTCAGTGGAGGTTGAAGTACTAACACCTCGAAGGCCTTTTTTTTTTCCTTGTGCGTGTGTGTGTGATAGTTAGACCCATGCCCCTGTGGAACAAATGGATTTTTTCCTTCCAAAGATAAATGTTTTGCCTTTAAAACTGGTCTAAAAATATTTTCCCCTCTTTCACCACCTGCGAAGACTTATTCAAAAACTTATCCTTACCTAGTTGAAAATTTCTCTCTTGTTCCTTAATCTCTGATCTGAAGTTAACAAAGACAATCCCTTGAAGCATGAAAGTATACATTCAAACAAGCAGATTTTCCATTCCCCCTTACAGGTGAAAACAGACGAACCTAACGTGCATTCCTGTTTCCCGTGTTTGTGAGTGAGTTTCCCTTTTGTATGGTCTTACTACAACCTCGCTGTGCTATCAATCACCTCTTTTCATTTCCGCCGCATTCTAGGATTTTGAAAACACAAAGCGACGGCTGTCTTCCGAGCCTAACACGCCACATTTAACTCCCTACAATTGTGTAACATTTCTGACGTGAGACTACAGTTTTGAAATCGATGAGTTTTTCACAGGGCGAAGGGTGAAGTGGTGAAATTAAAATTTTAGCTAAACAGAGACGAATGAAAACTCGACTGAAGTCAGCAAAGTATAAAAAGAAATCAAAATACTTTAATTCATTCCTAGACACAGGGTCATTAAACTCTCCATCCCCCCCATGAACACAATATTTAATCCTAAACACCTTGTAAATTAATCATAAAAACTGTATCATTACGTCATAACCAATTATAATCAAATATAAATTCTGTCACCCCACAGAGTATAAGAAGGAGAAGCCTGGTGCTTCCATCTATTGCAAAGTACTCTCAGTATGGGAGCTGGTATATTTTATATGCCAGTATTAAATTTGTATAAATAATCTTTTAATAGTCAGTATTTATTGAAACTGGGGGGGCAGTAAATATACAAGGTTCAGCATGTGCACCTCATATATTTGAATTTTCTCCCTCCTTTCCAATAATACAATTTAGGAATCTTCAAACATCATATCTTTGAACGTGGTATATTAATTTCATAACTGCAAAATATTGAGCATTCAGAGGTTTGTGATGCCACTTAGAATCAAAAAGATTACAGCATTTGATGTAGAAGTAGCATTTTCTAAGAGGTTAAAAAATTGACAAACTTCCTTTAAAGGGTTAAACATAGCAATTTTTAGACTGGTGTTAAAAAGTATTTTAATAGAATTTTCTCTTTAAATTCAGAATTTAATCTAAATTTAAAATTAAAAAATTAACTGGAAAGGGAAATTAATTTTATTCCTTTATGTATTTTTACTTTAGAGCTTACTGGATAAGAGCGCTGACATACTGGTTGTTCGACCTGGATTTGAATCTTCGAAAAATGAGGTGGTTAATATTTTCCCTTAGGCGTAACGAACTAATTTCCTTAGAGCAGAGGTTCTCAACTTATTATACTCCATGCATCCCTTTCATCATTGGTAAAAAATCATTGCCCCCTTTCCAAACGTAAAAAAAAATACATATGCATTTATTTAGATTATTTTTAAACAAGTCGGGCTGATTTGAACAAGTCAGGATGCAAGGGGGGGGACCTTTAGAAAATGCAACTCCGCAGAGGGGAGAATCGCCGTCTTTGGGAGAGCATTTAAGAACAGTATCCGTCCCCTTTGACAGATAACCCTCGCGTGCCATTCCATATTTACCGAGAAAACCATACAAATATTTTTACTTCGTTTTAAAACTAGCTGAAATATGGTGGTGAAAATTTCAACGCAGGAAGCACTACTTAAACATCCAAACTGGTAGAAGGCACGTTCTATGGTCTGGAATAACAAAGAACGGCTACACTGACATCTACGGGATTCCTGGTGGTTCCGGTTCCATCACAGCCGTCTGATATCGTTACGAAATTTTCTAACGTCTTGTACGCCCTTTTATTGCTGCAATGGGTACCGACGTGATATTTATGAACGATAACGCCCACCTGTGCACAGCTGGAGTGCTGTGGAATCATCTGGAGAGCGAAACCATTCCACATCCGCCGTGACCTTCTAGACCACCGAACTTGAATCCCACAGAGCATGTATGGGATATGTTTGGAAGATGGATAACAGATTGTAGTGCGCCGTAAAGCACCTTCCACGAGCTCCGACATGCATTAGTACAGAAATGGAACCTACTGCCAACTTGCCTTGCCGTTGTCAAACATGGATTTCAGCTAGAGAGTACCATACCCGTTATTAGCGTGATATTTGCACCGCATATTCTTCCGACTTATTTGGTCTTTCTCGATGTAATGGTCGTAATACATATGTTTTTGTATGCCTTTGCTTTATTGTTTGCTATGTGATCTAGTAATGCCACACAAACATCTTGAATCAACTTCACGCATATCCATTAAATAGTTTTTGCTTTATTCCATGTTTTATCTTTGTTGCTTTTTTTTTTTAGTATCTCTTACGTTTTCCAGAGTGGCAACACAAATCTTTACTGATATCATACATCCTTTTTGCATTATATTAGTTCTATTGTAGATAGCTGTCAAATCGGTTTTGATTGCGCGCAGAATTAGCAATGAAATTCGAAATTATGTCCAATATGCCAAAATTTTTATGTTTTTTCATTCATGGATGAAATGAAAAGTCTGAAAAACTAGAAAATAAAATCTCCGTGAGATCAGGTAAAGCATTCAACATCCAAAATGCACCAGATTAACAGCCCAACTAAATCCCAGCAAACGGGTTTTCTACATGCGAGTTTTCGGAGTTTTCTTTATGCGTAACGTGAATACGAGTAGAAAGTTCCCCACAAAGTAAATGTGTTCACTTCTTCTTGAACATTAACAGTTAGAAATCAAAAATCGATTTCTAAACTGATCTGATGAGTAGCATTTGAATTAAAAAAGCAGAAAATAGAACAGTCTGGATCTTAAACATCAAGCAATTTCAAGAATAGGCAGCACTTGCACGAATAGAACTATATTTAATTTTTTTAAAATACAGTTTTTACATTACAGATGTTTAGGATATAGACTAAATTCCATATGGGGAGGAAAAGGATAAGAATTTTCAAGTTATTTTTATATGGCATTGTCTCATACCTACTAAAACATATCGTGTGACACGGTTTAGGAAACTGTTAAACTGTCTAGAAAGACTTCTGCTTGGGGAACTTATCAAAAGACATTAGCTCTATTCAAGTTACACATAAGGAAAACTCCGCAAATGCACATACAGACCAGAAACTGATTTGCTATTAGGTAAATCAGCAATAGAAAGTAAAGCAACGAACAATGATGCGACATTTTGGGATCATGCCAAATGAAAAACTTTCTTCAATTACAGATAAACACCCGCAACATTAATTGACAGAAGATCTCAGCATATCAAGACGAAAAGAATCATTTATATTCGAATGCTTAATTCATTTTAATGTATGTTTTACCTGACTGGATTATAGCCCCCAAAATAAACAAAAAGCATCTCAAATATAGCAAAAGAAGATATGAAGGATAGTTCTCTCCTGGGTATTTAAAAAATTCAAAACTCGCTTCGATTTAATTAAGCCAATACTATTTACAACGAATTCCTTAACATCCGTATTTAACTTTAAAAAAAAAACTGCTAGAGCCATAGCTCTTAAATTACTCATTGTTATGAAAATAGCGATTTTCTCATAAAATAACGAAGAAAATCAGAACTGCAATGTTGCAACACTTAATGGTAACTGTTTATGCTTTTATGGTAGTTCATGCTATTTTTGAAAATTTACTGCTGGAGGGCTTGATTAAGACAATTTAAATCCATAGGTAGTCTCACTTTCTTTGTTTTCGTGAGAGAAAAACTGATTCGAGGGGTTTTAGGATTATTTGAAGACCCCTGAAATCTGGGTCTAAAATTTGCGAACCTTGGTTGTAAATAAGGCCTCACCTGTGGGACTATTACTGTGAGATGCAGGAGTAGGCATCTATAAAGGATAGTGCTTGTGACTAAAGAATGTCCTAATTAAATTACATAAGCAAATTAATGGAACTTTGAAAAGCAGAGTGATTAGCTGAGTAATATTATCCAAATGGTAGCTGAAAGACGTTAACTAATAATAACAGTTTGGACAGTAAAAATGTTTTATTTTAAGAGATGTAATGCAATAAGTTTTGTTTATTTTCTTAAAGGTTTGTCTTAAATTTCTAAATTGTGGTTTTTAAGATTGTAATTTGCTCCATAAGCAGCAAGGTGATAATAATCGTTTACTTTTAAAAAAAAGGACAATGTCCACATAAAAGATTAGAATACATCTAAGTAGTAATTTTTTAATTAGAAAGTAATTGTGCGATCATATTGGAAAATAATTTTTGATGTCGTGCAACGCACTATTACTTTCTTCTGAAAACAGTTTCAATATGTTCCAATTTTCTACGAAAAGAAATTTTAAATTAAACAAAATGTAACCTGTTGATTTCGAGAAAATTTATCATGTTTATCTCTTACTCACGATCCAAAACCATTCCGTGGTCATTCAATGAAATTTCAGCTAAAGTATAGATACGAACCGTTAATTCTACCATCAATTACTGAAACAGAATTAAGAAGCTGTTTTCCTCAGTACAACAGGTCAGTGATTAGAATAATAAACTCAGTGATCTTACTACTGGCAGAGGAGAATAAACTGATTAAGTTGCTGGTTTGACAGCCTTTAGCACAGGTGTGATGATGGGCGTAGCCAGAATCCGAGCCAGGGAGGTGCAAATGGCTTGAGATTCAGAAATTAAACTGGACCGGAACACAATGGTGGAGTAGAAGGACAGCTTAACCCTAACAATTTGGCCCGAGAGTTCGAATCGCAACAAACCGGCATAAGCATTTTCGTAACTTTTCCCAAATATCCATTAAGATGAGTCCACCACCGGCCGAGCAGTAAAGACACTGAACACCGGTAGTTCAGTCCTTGGTTCGCATCCCAGCGAACGGGCTGGCTGCTTGAACGTTTTCGTGGTTTTCCCCTTGTGTAACCATATGTAACGTATATATGAGCCAGTTTCCCTTAGAAAATTCTCCCCAAAGGCATCCTTTTCTTAGGCAGCTATCGCTCGAGTGCTTTGCCGCAAGTAATTAAACCAAACCGTTAATATCCAATATGATACAGTTTGTATTCGAAAATCCTCCACAAAGATATCCCTTAGCCGGATAGCCGTAATCGAATAATAATATTTTTTACTCTAATCGAATAAACGAGTAAGTTTAATAACGGATTCGAATACATACGTAAGCGGTTGAAGTCTGGGAATGAAAACAAGGAGATTTCTGAAACTTTTTTTCGTCTTTTAGCATATACTATAATAATTTTAATCTCATCTGATTTAATCTCTAGGATTTCCTACCCATTTCGATTTTTCTTTCTTGAACTAACTTTCGACTAACATTCAATAGATTTATATGCAAATGATCATCCATCTCTGATGTTCTGGATGACAAATTTTTATTCTGTTCAAGACACTGAATAACCGTGACAGATAAATGGTTCAGACAAAAAAATAAGAACATAACTGTATTTGAGAAAGAAAATATCGTTGTCGCTCCTTTTACGAAGTCTTCTAATATTAGCTCTTTGTTTTTAGTCTTTGGCATAATTTTTGGATAAAGTAACTAAAGTTCTACCTCTCAAAATATTCTAAAGCATAAAAGTCGCGAGACACTGCACCTATTTGCTAAAAGTTTCGTCGAGTGTCTGCAACATATTGCGTTGTTCGGAAAGAAATTTCGTTTTTCCCCAACAGAGGGCTTAATTGTATTTTTTCACAGCGAACTTCACACTTAAGCCGTATAGTTCATTATATATTTTGACAGCTGATAACAGCAAGGGTCTGATTGATTCTACGCAGTAGTTTTTGGTTGGTGCTCTTTCAAATCCGGAAAGTGAAAAGCAGTATTTTCGGCATATTTTGATTTTTACTATCGAAAGGGTTAACATGCTGTTCAGGCAAGAAAAAAAATTATCCGATGTGTATGGAGAACATGTATTAACAGAGTGCCAAAATTGGATTTCAAAATTTTGATCCGGTAGCTTTAATCTTGATGATGCACCACGTTCTGGAAGGTCAGTTGAAGCTGATGGAAAGCTTAAGAACATGAGGAACCTATGTGTATAAATAAAATAAGACTAGGCTTTCAAATGACCATGAACTGTCGAAGTCTATAAATTTAATCTCTCAGCGATCTCGCACGTTGTTATTCCCAGTTTGCGTCAATCAATCCCTTTATTTGTCTCCATCAGCTTCAACTGGCCTTTCAGAACGTGTTGCATCTTCAAGATCAAAATTGCCGGATCGAAAATTTTGCGAACCAGTTTTACATCTTCTCCATGCAAATAGGATATTTTTTTCATTTGAACTGCATTTTAACCTTTTCGATAGTAAAAATGTAAAATAGGACGAAAATCTGCTTTTCACTTTCCATATTTGAGAGGGCACCAACCAAAAACTACTGCATAGAATCAATCGAATTTTCTCACAAACAAGCCTTGCTATATCAGCTATCAAAATATATAATAATTATGTAGCTTCCGTGTGATGTTGGCTGTCAAAAAATACAATTAAACCCTCTGTTGGGGGGAAAAAAAACGAAATTACTTTCCGGAACCCAATAGATAGCAGTGAAAAACGCTGATAAATTGCCACTGTAAAATCTTTTCCGCTGTGGTGATATTATAAAAAACCCATATAATCTCCTGACAAAAAATACCCGTTGCTTTAGGATATTCTTTCCCGAGCGTTAAAATTTATTAATACAGTTCCCACATAGTAACATATTCAGATATCTCGATAGTAAAATATTAGCAGAAGGTAATATACACATTATACAGATAACATTTATCAAACCCATGGTTGAAGAATTCAAAAGGCAAAAAATCGATGACGCATACATTGTGGCGAAAGGCTAATTTCGCAATAGGCTAATTTCAATTCGAAGTTAAATCCTTTCTAAAATCTGTCGATGAAGAAATCTATATCTATCATTGATTGGAAGAAACGTTAATTTAAATATTTATTTACACTTTATACAGTTAAACAGTTAATAAATCATCATATGTAATTCTACAAAACAAAGGATAAGGCTTACTGTGCCTTTCCCGTCTAGCATCTAACATCTAATTAATTTTTTCTACTTCAGGTGGGGGCGCTGCTATCGCTATATGACATCATATTTCTCTACATACATTAAAACTTTCAGCGACTATTCAAATTCAAAAGATTGTCATGATCTCAATGATGTTTAGAAAATTTAATAAACAACAAATGACTTTTTTTTTCATTTCCGGGAAACTAAATTAATTTGAAATACAGAAGTGGAAATTAATAGGATACGGTAGTATAGTTTTTCTTGCGAATAAAGTAATGGCAGATTCGGATTAACAACTCTAACGTAAAAAGCAGAACTATGGATTAAATTAGCACAGGAGTAATGTTGCCCGTATCTGCTATTATTATCCACGTTGTTACGTGAAACTGGTGTTCCATTTGCCTTGGCTTACTGATTAACTACTGCAGAAACATAAACAGAGACAGGTGGATCACTGTAAAATACTGAAACTCTGAAAATAAAAATACAAAAAAAAAAAAAAAAAAAAAAAAGAGGAGGAGGGTAGGGAATTAATTACCTTGTTACATTTAGCTCCATTTCTTACTTACTGTTAACTTCAAAAAGTCATATGAGTGTGGATTAAATCCAGGGACGGCTCTAAGCTTTTCGCCGCCCAGTGCAATCTTCGCAGATCCTAAATTCTGAAAGTTTTGCCGCTCCTAAATTTCGCTAGTTAGTGCATACCCTAAACTCTAAAAACTCTGCCATCCTAAATGTTTTTGCTTGATACTTCGCTTGATTCGAAAATTTTTGCTGCCTGTAAATTCTGCTATTCGGCAGTGTCGCATCGGCTCTGGCGCTGGCCCTAGTTGAATTCAGTAAACGCCTTTATGCTCCCAGAAGTACGCATGCATTTTTAGACTGTTTGTTTAATAAAAAAAAATTCACACAACGTGAACCGATTATTGCCTAGGATAGAAAGTCCAAACTTCAGCCTACGTTTCAGAAGTCTTACACATCCTTTCTGTCGCGTAAAAAGATGACCCTGATGTGAACTAAGGAACACTAAAAGCTCGCTGTACTTAGGACTGTGTTAACTGGGCTCCATGAAGAATAATCGACATTTATTCTGACTTGATCCTGAACAAACCAAGTTGTTATTTGCATTACACCTGCCGTAGTTACAGATAGTAATTTGCAAGTGCCCTGCTATTTGGTTTTAAAAAAAAGTTAGATATTAACAAGACACAAAAACTTACCTCCAAAAATATTTTTATGTCCATCACTTAACTTACATTGCTAAAAATTAGTAATTATGGTAAACTGAGTCACTTTATAAGTTGGTTTTAGATTGACTGACTGATTGATGTGAGAAAAACGCAAATAAAGCTTACTAAATTTTGGTTATGGTTCCATAATGTAAAAGCGGACGGAATAAGCGGAGGCGTGAACATGCATAGAACAAATACAAAAGTGGAGAGTTGTGGTTAATGGTTAGATCAACAACTTACTTGGCGCATATGACCATTCTTATATTCTGATTAGTTGACGTAAATCTTTCAGCTTCACGAGCAAGTGCTGTTCATAGATTCAATGAGATGTTACATATGGTTTTTATAACTATTTAATAACAATTGTTTTTCCAGATTTACAGTCAGATGTTGTAGCCAGATATTTGTATCAAAGAGGGCTATATCTCCACAGTTCTGTTATCCGCATTCCATTTTCTAGATATCATCTTACGTCCTGTTTGCAATGGTGTCGTCAGCACCACAAGTGGGGGGGGGAGGAGAGGACAGGGCTTATGTACTGTTCTCAGATGAAAGTAGGTTCAATCTGCCTACAAAGAATGAAATTAAGGGTAAGACTGCAACAATTTCCTCTTGCCTTCTCGTTAACCCAACAAAGAGAACTGAGACAGAGTTCCTAATTGTTTGGAAAGAAAAGCTTCTCTTGGTTCCCCTCAAATGTATTCAGGAAACGATTTACTCATTTGTCAAGTAATAGGACAAAAACCCAATACTTGTCTACAAGAAACTCCAGAAATCACAACCAGTCACCCGCTAATCATTTGTACCTTTTGAAAATGAGATAAAAGAGGCTATCTCGATATCAATTGACAGGCTGACTGCTAGTTATTTGAGTGACAAACTGCGAGATCAGAAAAAGATTGTCGGCTCATGTGTCTAAATATTTGCACTGAAAAATTCAATGTAATAAGAAGAAAGAGAACAAACTTTTCGGAAGCTTTTGCTGATTATTGTCGGAGCAGAAAATATTGCATTTTTTAGAGGAGCGCAAGTGCATCTCCTTAGTTAAGCTCATGGGTATGATAGATCCCTTTTCCTCATTGAAAGGTGCATATACCCTTGAGTACGCTACTGCTGTATTTGCGAAACATATCAGCAAAACCGAAAAGTATTCGTGTCTACTCTTAAGAGACAGTCGAAGTCGGTAGTAAATAAATATGGGGCAGACGAAAGTAAATTCACGCATAAAAGTAATACTTAACAAATATTTCAGCCAGATCTTGCGATTATAAAGATCATTTCAATGTGCAAATTTTTAAGCATTTTATGCATCATGTTATGCAATGCAGGGCGTTTAACGGAGTTAAGCTTTTGAACTTAGTAGTTAACGACTTGCAACAGAAGGGCTAGAGAAGGGATTTTCAACCTTTTTTGCCTGTTTTTTGCCTTTGAACCTGTTTCATAACTGCTAGCAGATCATTTCTAGCAAATCATTTCTCCCTGATTTCCTAAACTTCAAATATATATATTTATCTAGATTTAGACCAATTTTCCTCGCATTTTATGAATTATTTCACAAAAAATGTAGAAAATTTTGATAAACACTAAAATTTAAATAGTAATTTTTTTAATATAGTAGTTTTTTTTTTTATATCCGTAAACAAATACTTAAGAGATAAATAAAAGGCTGATCGCATTCCGCCTCCAAAGGGGAATTGCCCCCTTAGTTGAGAATGCCTGGGCTAGAGCGACACCGCTTGTGTATAACCCTATTTTAAACTATTAACTTAGATTTAATTAGTATGTATTTTGCGTTATATGTTGTTAGCGGGGAAATGAGAAAATTTAACAGCAATAAAATCTGCATTCTAAATATCGATGTGGGCTACAATTTCCTCCCCTGTTCCCTTTCCAACATTATTTTCAGTTTTCACACCCTCCAAACAGATATTTTTTATAGCAAGCAATGGTTCGGTAATGCGAATATATATAAGCAATCCAGTTGTGATGTGTCTGTTTATTAGTAAAAGACTTGATCTCGTGATGCAACTCTCTTAGAAGTTCTAGTCATGCGGAACTCTGGTGCATTACCATGTTTTCGTTGCGGCATTTCTTCTTCAAATTAAATCTCTGTGTGATAAGACAATAACAGTTTTTTTTTGAGATAATCATAGTCTCTGATCAACGTGCTGCAACATTATTGTCCATCAGGTCGGTACTAATAATATTTCGATCTAGTGTTATCTTAGGGCAAGCATGTGCTCTGACTTGAACATTGAATAATTGTGTGTATTGCCTTACTTAATGTATTATTTTATCTTTTTGCACAAGTAAGTGCGTTAAATATTCATTGCCATACTCAAAGAATTACATAACTGACTTTACCAAGTATATCCATGTAACTCAGTCATACCTTTAACTGTACTGCAATTATCTACAGAACTCATTAACTATTTACGTTGTGAAAGCCTATTAACTTAAGTTGTATCTATTCATCTTTATTTCTGTACATGTGGACGTTGAAATTATTCTCTTCATCCGCACTAGACCTTTCTTCCGTCCCTGAACCATTGACCAGTCCAGCAATTTTTTATTTTTATTTATTTATTTATTAACCCAAAACACTCGTTTTGCACAATTGTGAACTTTAAAAGACTGAAAAACAATAGTTTACTTGCCACTCCGCCAAACATAGGCCTTGGCAGCCTGCAATTCAGGAACTTCTGTAGCAAAATTAATTCCGTCAGCGGGACCATCTGACCGATATTGTAACTGCCCAGTGGATCGGCTAACCCGCCGTCGGTAGAAAAAAAGTGCTTTACTGAAACTCATTCATTCAATAATAGGGTGTTCAGCTAGAAAGAAAAGGAAGATATTTTTGGTATTTAGTTAATCCCGATTTCCATTTGTGGTGTTTTGCCTTAAAATAAACATTCATAATAATTTAAGTACTTAGAGAGGGAAAATACTGAATACTATCCCACGGAATTTTCTTTCAGGATAGACAACTAATGACCGTACGTTGAAAGCGATGCACTTCGTACGACTGTAACAGTTACTATTGCAACTAGCTGTGCGATTGAATGCAATGTAAGTGAGCTAATAAACAATTTGACTGTGAACAGGGTAGTAATTTTTATCGCTGGGGAGGTTTGATAAAATTAGCGAGATTATCAAAGGGTAAATAAAAAAAAATTATAAAATGTCAGGGTTAAGGATTTATACTCACAGTTTCACGAAAAACTCGCTACTGACGACTTACGCTAGTTAAGATAAAATAACACGCTTACAAGTATTAATTTAGAATTCAAACAACAAAAATCAGTATTATATTTGCAAATTTGCACAGGACTAGTTTCGATGGTTTTACTGAACCACCAGCCATCCCCCCCCCCGCTTGCTACAACTAATAAATCACAATTTTTATATCGCGTAATTGTCAAATTATTTTAAATTTCATATTAACATTATAAAATGATTACTTTGACAATTCATATCGAACCAGTAGATTATGAAGATCAATTAAGAAATGAATGCGTTACTGAAAGTATAAATACAGTATAGGTATTGATTTAATGAAAGTAAATTACACAAGGGATATACGGTGATTCCAAACATTTTTTTTCACACAAATTTATATTTAATTTGGTTAATTTCAAGCAAAACATATAAAATATGTGCAATTTTATGATAATGTTTAGAAATACGAGCATCTGGTTATCTATAACCATAAAAGTAAAAATATTAGATTAAAATGTATTCATTTCAAAAATTTAAGAAAGTTATTACACAAATTTTAAGATAAAAAAAAATTGAAGACACATTTCGGGAAAAATGTGTTTAACTACCATTACTTTTTAAAACTTCAGTTTTAATGATAAATTAATAACATCAATGTGAATAGTTATTGTTTATTCCTCAACACAGAACGTTTGTTATACTTTGGTTGTGATTTTAACCTTGATGAGAATCCAATACTGATGAGAAAAAGGTTGCTTTAAGATTAACAAGAAATCATAAAATTGCTGAAATCATAAGAAGTCACATGTGCATAGAAAAAATAATTAAACAGTAAAAAGAAGAGGATTGTTTGAAAATAAAAGTGGGAGAAAAGAAATCGTGAAAATAATTGCTAAAAGAAAAATATTAAAAGAAATCAAGTTTAATCTTGAAGTAAGTGCCACCAAACTTGCTGTAGAAACCTTTGCAACTATTGGTAAGTTGCAAAGGTTTCTACAGCAAGTTGCAACTCCTACTCACTCCCCAGAATCAATGTTACAGAACATTTGTTGTCCATATTCGAAAAGGATATGCAGTAATATAAAATAGCAAACAAAGACAATCTGGAACGTGTTCTGCAAGAAGACTGGAATAAAATATCTTCTGATACAACTAAAAACTTAAGCGGGTTTTGTGCCGCGTCGTTCGGAATATATTTATTAAAAACAACATTCCTCATTTATTAAAAACAACAGAACTTTTTGATAGCACATTATCAATTCTTTTAAGCAAAAATCTGCTAATGTTTGGTTTAAATGCTATATGTAATTTTAGTACTTTTTTCCCTGTTTTTTGTGTTATTGCCAAAATGAAATGAAAACTTATTAATAATTACTTATTGCTTTGAAAACTGCTTTTATCAGAAAAAAGCTAGAAATATTCTCAATTTTTTGGAGTCACTGTATGCTAATGTAGGGATGCCTTCCTAAAGGACTTTCTAAAGAAAAGTGGTTCGTTTTAATAATGTACATGGGAAAACCATGAAAATGCCCATATAGCCAACCCGTTTGCAGGCATTCAAACGTATACAGAACCTGTCAATATTCAGGTACCTTATCCCTTTGGCCACTGGTAGACCGAGTGCAATTCTGTAGAGTTTATCGATGGATAAATTTTCTTTAATGGATTTATTTGAATCTTTGAGAGAAATCTGCAACAATATATAAGACAAAGAAATTATCTGCAAAATCCAGTATTAATGCCGGTTGTATGAAAACATAATTAAAATTCTAGTAGTAATCGAAAATGAAGTCTTTACACTATATCAACAGAGGATATACTATATCGGCAGGACTCTAAGCAACAAAGAAGTTCAGACTGGAACTGAGTAATATAAAGATGTTTTTTAAAACAGATATAAGGTATTTTCTCTCTTCTTTCTGCATGCCTTCGTGGTGTAGCACACTCGGTGCGTATTCGAGAAGTCCAGGTAAGAGTCTTGGCAAGGGCATTGCACCATCAAAATAATCTAATGACTCTAGAGCAGAGTCCGAACTAAAAGGTGGTGGATGATGATTCTTTACCACCAGGATTTGGCGATTGGGTCCCCTAATACTCAGTCGCCCTTTAAAAGGAAGAATGTATAAGGTATTTTTTCACACCTTTCTGTATGCCTTCATGGTGTAAGGGTAGCACAAATGGCACGTATTCGAGAGGTCCAGGGAGGGCACTGCATATTTTTCACGTCTCTTGCTTCAAAATATCCTAATAACTCTACACAGTCTTTACTCCAGTACAGGTGAGAGAAATTCTGATAGTAAGGGAACAGAAGAAATCCCACCCTTCTTTTAGATCATATTTGTCTAATGTGGCTATTGTCTCTCACTGATAGACGCTGAGAAGAATTAAAGACACATTGTTATCCGAGGAATACAAGGGAGCATTGCAAAACAGGTGATTAATCATAACGCACTTCAAAATTTCGTTCATTTTTGAAACAGATGTTTAACTAGTTACTCAATTATGCAAATTTATTGTCTCGCATCTTCACAAGAATTCAAACAAAATACTATCAGTCGATCATTTACATATGTTGTTTTAATTGTATGTAAATTCCTTTTTCTATCTCAAAATTATTAATTATTAGTCTAACATTCTAAAAACATGACTGAAAAATGATATTCAATGATATTTAGTATGCACGAGTGACAAGTTATTTCAATATGTATCAACGCGCGTGCTCTGGAAAACCTCTGTACATGATTTGTAAGGTCTGTAAATGATTAGAGAAGTTTTAAATGATTATTCATTCTGTTTTTCGTACTGTATAACTAATTTTAATTAATAATTTGATCAAGTTTATGTGTAATAAATACTTAAGAGTTTTTAAGTATTTCCATTCAGTAATTGCAAATCATATTCAGAAAATATCTAATAAATCAATAGTAGCCTTGCTACAAAGGAAACAAGTAAATAAAATAAACAAAAGAAATCTGAAAGGACACAGATTTTAACGATCGCTTTAAATGGGTTCTTTTTAACGTTTAAATATGGTTAATCAGTAGGGTTTAACGGCAGAGATTGCTCAGGTTGAATAGCAAAACATTTTATAGGTATTAGACGAATATGCATTTAGACTAACGGGGGACTATATAACTTCTGTTCGTTTAAAAAATGAAAAAATATATAATCTAATTCCATAAAAATATTTATTTTTAATTACATATATCATGAGTTTAATGCATTTTTATTTAAATTAATCAGATTAAAAAGTTAAAACGTAATATTTTGAAGATGCACATCTATTACTTTCGAATTGTTTAGTTTGTTAATTAATAACAGACATGTTCAATATGAAAGAATAATTATCTTACTTTTTCCCGAATGACAACAGACTCGAATGAAAAATGAAACAACCTAAAATCGTGTTTCGAGCCTAATAGTACTTTTGAGCTGAAAAAAAGATTCGTAAAGGGGGCGGATAACCAAAAATCATTAAATCCGTTCTTTATATTTTAAAATACTTTTCGCTTAAAATACGCTGGTGAACGAAATGAGAATTTCATAATTGATCTACGATCTCCAAAAGTACTGGACAAATTTTAACAAAATCTGTTGTGAGCATAGGTTGATATAATACAAACAAAATAAACATTCAACAGTTATAATATACACACATGGGAATCTGAAGGTCTGAAACAGCGGTTGCAGAAGACATAAAAGAAATGGGTTAATAGGGGGTATGATTCCCTCTTACAGCCACACAGGCTTCGCAGCGTGATGTCATACTGGAAAATAAGACAGTTTATCAATGCTTGTGGCAACTGGTCCCACTCATTCAGCAACGCTGTTTTCGGTTCCTTAATCATTCTTGGAGGGGGGTTCCGAGTTGCAATTGCCCTCCTCAGAGCGTCCCAGACGTGCTCTATAGGGTTGATGTCTGGACACCTTGCTGGCCAATCCATCCGGCGAATATCCTCACTCTCGAGAAATTTGTCGACCAGAATATCTCTATGTTGCCCCTCGTTAGCGTCCTGTAAATTTAACTCGGGCCCACTGAACCCAGGAAAGGCGAGCATAGAGATCCAAGACCTCATCCCGATACTTCACATCAGTCAGTCATCGGCCATCCATCATGATGCCTGCCCAGACCATTACACCGCCACCGTCATAATTGTTGATTTCGTGGACATTGGAGGGTAGGTAGCGGGTCCCTGGCTCTCTCCATATAAAAGTACGACAAAAATCGGTGTTTAGGTTAAAACGGGACTTGACGGTAAACAGAATGGTCGCCCATTGCTCCGTACTCCAATTACTATGCTGCCTGCACGATGCTAATTGGACTCTCCTGTCCGTAGACGTGAGCGGGACGCAAACAGCCGGTCTTCAACCGGCCTAGCAAACAGCCTTGTCTCATTCAGTATTTTTGAAACAGTCACCCTTGTTACACGGGTTCCTGTGGCTGCATACAGGTCTCGAGAGAGCTGAGAAGTGTAGCCCCTCTTACGCCTCGCTAAAATGGACCAATAGCGATCTTCTCTGGCCGTCTTGGCTGTTGGACGACCTTGCCCAGGTTTCTCTCGATGGATCCAGTATCCTGGAACTGTTTCCATAGGCTGGGTGTTCAATTAAACTCTCTGCATATCTGGACTTGCAAGTGGCCTGCCTCTAGCCTCCCACAATTCGCCACCTCATTTCATCCTCTAAAAGTTGGTGGTTACTCATTTTTACTGTTCCGATGGGAATTTAACCGATTCCCGCAAGATAACACCAAGAAATTCGCCGAGATGTGCTAGCGAACGCAATTCGTCTTGCCCTCCAAGCTCTTATAAAGTCTGTTTTTCTACTGGCTGTGCCTACACACACGTGTACGCTTACGTATTTGCTGTACAAGGTTTGCATTTTTATCTAGAAGCAGTGGTTTTCCCTTCAGTTCAGTTCTTTTAGCGCAATTCGATAAAATATGCAAATTTTCTTAATTTATTTCACCAGTGTATCTATATAAAGCTGAATTCTGAAAATTATTCATTTGTAAGGAAAAATATGCGCAAGAGACATTTATTACATTTTTTTTCCTTTGTCCAGAGCAGGGGTTCTCTAACAAGACAAGCATTTCATGCTAAAATTACACATAAAATAGATTTTTCCCAAGTTTTATGCTTTTTAATCCATTTTTATAATTATCTTAATAATTCATAATTGCACTACCATAACAAAATTAATAAACCAATATACCGCACTTCTACTTCAGTATTTTCTAAGACGAACACCTCCAGTACTTATTTTTTATTTTTCTCCCAGGGAAGGAGTGTAAATAATGCATTGCGTATGCATAATGCTAAAGTACATATTTTAGTACTAGCAGTCCCCTTCGTAACAGTAGCCTATAGTATTGTTTCTCATTTTGAAAAAATCAGACTGTAGACGTTCTCAAAACTTTCTTCAGACTAAAAGAGAAAGACATCAATGTAAAATTTAAAGTAACCCTCCCCCCCCCTCGTAAAAAAAAACATAGTCTGGATTAGATTTTGAATAAAGTTCGATCGATTTTAAAGTCAACCAGTAGTCACAGGACACTCTTAAAGCGTAGCTAAGGGTTTCCGTTTTTCTTGGGTATTTCCCGGGAAAACCGAAGGAAAGATTTCGTGCTCGTCATGTTTGCCAAAATGCAATGGGGAACATCAATTCGGCGCCTTCTGGATGCTGCGCTCGAGACAGATACTCTCTTTAGCTACGCCCTTGAACTCTCTTCAGAAGCAAAACGTTTTTGCTCATGAAAAAGAGGTAGCTTTAGAAACATAGCTGAGGCTTTGGCTGATATTAGACATAATCACTTATCCGTGAAATGAAACATCAGGCTAGTCAGACATCGAACAATGGATTTAAATGGTTGAAATTAAGCTTCGATAGAGAAACAAATTTAAGAAACGTGGATTCACTAGGTTTCTTTCAGAGAGCATCTGCAGAGGATGTTAGTTATAAATATAGCATTCGTTTTCCTAATTGATCAAAATTTGCTTAAATTATTCATATATTTATGTATACGTGTAGCAAATTATGCAAGTTTGTTTACTCGTCGGTTCAATCACTATGGCAAAGAGCGCGAGGGCTATCTGGCTTAAATAAATGCCTTATAATTCTCAGAACCATTACCATGCTCAAAAAAAGAGATGTCTTTGGACAGTACTTTCTAATAGAAAAAATTATAACTCGTCTTGAAGTTACAAATAAGGAGATCCACGTAAAAGGTCATGTAGCCTATCCATCGCTAGAATCCGAATTGATGTCCAACTGAAATTGTTCAGCTAATTTATCCACAGGACAATTTCTATGCGGGAAATTATGAAAGAAAAATATTAATTTTCTGCACAAATATATACCAAATAACTCGCTTATTTCTCCCCCTCGCGTATTGACTTAGCTAGAGTGGGGTGGAGAGGGGGGTCCGTCCCGAGCAGCATATTTTTAGGGGCGGCATGTTCCGTGTAAACTTGACTTAACTTGCTGATCACCGAACCTTGGGCCTTCACTTCTCTTTTTCTTTTACAAGGCTGTCTCAACTGGAGAAGCTTCATCTTTGGTCTTTCACATATGCCAGGTGCCTAAGGGGACTCATTCAGGAATCTGGAAAGAACAGGAGTAGTGCATCTCTAGCTGCATGTCAGAATAATCAATAAAGTATTAAAGTAGCCAAAAGTGTAAATTCTGTGTAGTGGGTTACTCATGCGGATTTTAGAGGCAGGTGAAGAATAATGAAATTCTAAATTACCATACGAAGAAAATGGAAAAGAATTTTTTTTTCCCTCTAAATAAAGTATTCAAAGTAACCACCACGAGATTTCAACAGCTCTATACTCTTGTTTTTTTTATTTCGTCGAAAGTTTGAATGAAAATTATGAATATCAATTAATTTACGATCATGGTGACATTAATGCTGAAGAATTCCTCGGTAACAGGAATTTCGTTCTCTCAATTTTACTTCCGTTATTGTAAGGGAAAACAAAACGGGAACGTGCGGTCCTTTTGAATTTTTCCAGTTTATTTTAAAGTACGATCTCCAGAACGAAATTCTAAATCTTGCTATAATCCTTTACATTTTAGTCCAAATTGCTGTAAGTGTTGATATTTTTTAGAAGTAAAAATCATTAAGAAATAAATAAATAAATATCATATAAGAAGTATTTAAAAACTATAATGTTTATTCTGCATTTAAGAAATCTTTCTAAAGTGTCTACATAGCAACAACTTGAGCAATCAAATAGATTTTTACACTGTCATTGGAGAAAAATAATAATAATAAATTTTAAATTTTGGAATTAGTTGCATGTTTTCTTTCAAAAATAAAATATACTTTTAATATAATTCGGGCTTTTTTATAAATCATTTGTTTGTATATCAAGAGGGGGCGGAAAACTCAGAGACGCATGCGGTAAAAGCTCTAGGTACGCCGCAACCTTCGCTTAATTCTTCCCCTCCCCCAGCAGTTTTTTCAGCATACGATTCAAAAACTTCTGATTTGTGTTGAGAATGTAAAATGTACGAAATTACTTTACGAAATTTACTGCAAAAGTACGAAATTACTTTAAAAAGAATATCATTGAAAGTGATGTCCTTTGAAATACACGATATACTAATATTAATGTGTCTTCATACTTTTAACGTGCTGTATTTATCATTTAAGCCATCACTTCAGAAATAGTATACCCCAAGTATTTTTGCTGAATTTCAAAAATTGACATTAGTATAAAAACGGAGGAAATAAGCAAGTAAATAAGTGCATGCTAGTGTTGATTGTTGGCTACGGTTAAATTAAGTGCGGTGTTTTGTTTTAATAACTGTGTCCTTGTTTTCAAACTAAGTTCAATGAAACCTCAGATCATGAACGCTTTACTTCAAGAACAATGTGGTTCGCGAACAAATTTACCTGAATAAAAAACGCCTCGGATGACGTACAGTGTTGAATTTCGAACTCTCAAGTCGGCAACATATGATTTTCAAAATTGCGCTACATAACTTCCATTCAGGGACATCTAAAAATAATATTTTTTTAATAGTTTTTATTTCTTAACTCTCATTAATGAAGCCTTGCAACAAATGAGTTGCAGATTTCGGCCTGGCGGAAATTAAGGCCATATTCCGTTGCAGGCTGAGACTGAACGTTTTGAAACTGAGTACTTATTTTTTTGTTATTTATAATATTGTGTCTCAAATAAAACCATAGGTTAGGAAGTTAACAGTAAAGATGCGGAGAAGGTACTGCAGAAGGACCATGAAATTGAGCTGAACAAGAAAGAACAACTTCAGAAGCATGAAAAAATATCTTCAGACGAGGAAGTAAAAAAATTACTCTAGTTTTACTGATCGCCGAAATTTATGCAAAATGGATAAGATACAGTTTTCAAGTATAATATTCCCATGATAAAGCAGTAGCGTAAACTACAGTGTAAGCATTTTCAATCATAATGTCATGTCTTTCTTCAGAAACGTTAAAAAGCCCTCCACAAATGCATTCTTCCTCTTAGGCAGCTACACTGAACAAATGCTTTAGGTTACAAAATTTGATTATGTGCTTTGCCATAATCAAATAAACCAAACCACTTTAAAAACATTTTAAAACGCAGGCAACAACGAATCCCACTGTACAAATTTAGTGAGTCTCAATCAAAAGAAAAGCTATAAGAAGATGCCGCCTAAAGACTTTTTATGTTTTTATGAAAGGAAAGTTAACATCTAAACAATAACATCTTCCTCATCATTTTCAACTTACAAACGCAGTAAAATTAAGTTTTTGTCTATTTAACCTGTTTAATATTGTGCTTATCCTTTTTATCTGTGCCGATTTCTATTGGTTTTAGGTTATGAACTCTATTGGTTATGAATTGCAAGAAAGCATTGTTGTAAAATTTAAATAAGCCCTCATATATACTCCAAGAACGAATTAAACCATTTTATATTAATTCCTATGGAGAAAATTGTTTCGGTTTACAAACAGCTTTCAAGACGGAATTAAATTCCTGAACCTTTTATTTAACTCTAAATTTTGCTGCTTGGTACTTCTTTAAATTCTAAAATTTTTGTCGCTTCTAAATTCTACCGCCGGTTGCAACCTAAGCAGTTGCATCGCCGCTTTAGGTTACAAAAAAATACGCCGCAGTCTAAATGAACTGATGATTGTTTTCTCACTGGAAGTTATTAAGTTGATATTTAGCTTTAGTTAGCTTTCTTCTGAAAACTGTCTGGCACGTGTTGCCCTATAAAGGAAAAGGTTCCTTATCTTTTAAAATCAGTCTTAAACATCATTAATGTCATTATCAACACTTTTTTCGGGTATTTAACTAGAAAAATAATTTCGAATGATACATACATAAAACTCTTTTAGTATAAATCATATGTGAGCTAAGAAGTTTCGACAGAAATTTTACCTTCTCAATAAATAAACAAATGCTCCCCCATATACATGAAAGAGATGCGTGCCGTCTTGAACCCTTGCTGCTTTTCTAGCCAACTTTATTTTCAGTATAAACGCCAACATTCCTGAACTTTTAACTACGATCATTCATTTCATTCTACTCAATATGTATATCTTGGATGGCAATCTTGTTATTCATTCGAGCTACGTCGATTTGTTTGCCTGGCGTAGACCTTATCTCATAAAACACGTGTTTATCCCATGAACATGCAACTCATTCGACTTATATGCATTTCTAAATTGAATGCTCAAGAATTAAGAATAATAAGATTTTCTTCGTGCTTTAATTGTTCTTTCAACGTTTTCAGTTCCTGGCAGTTACCCATTCCATAAAAAAATCTGCTCAATGTATCTCTATGTGATAGTATGCGCCAACTCGTTGTGCGGGTGTTGGATTGGCAGTTCCAATGGATTACGAAGACGTCTTTTTTCATTAGAATTAGCGAACCGTGGGTGACTTTTTCCTCAATCGAACGAAATTCAGATTTTGAAAAGCAACATGGCAGTTGACTTCTACGCAGGTTGTCTTGGAGGTAAGTTTTTTTTTTTTTTTTTTTTTTTTTTTTTTTTTTTTTTTTTTTTTTTTTTTTTTTTTTTACTCTGTTTCTTTCCCTTTTGTTAACGTAGGTTTTTAGTGCACGGCAAGTAACTGGAATTTAATTCGAAATGTAAAATGCATAAATACTATTGTTAAATTCCCTTTACTCTAAAATAATACTGCGAAATATATTATGCTAATGAAACTCTTACCGAATTTAAAATAATAAACTGTAAATAATAATTTATACTGTTTCCACAGTAGTTAAAAAAAAACTCCTTAATTTATTAATTTTGTAGAATTAAGATAATAGGCATTTCATTATTTTCATGAAAAAAATTTTTTTTAAATATATTATATATAATAAAGCATTAAAAGATTCGGTCTGAGTTGCATTATAAAAAACTTTTATGTTTGATTGGCACTGCCAATGTGACGAGTGTGCTGCAAGATTAACAACCTGTGAATCGAGATAATTGAATTCCAACCTTAAATTTCTGCGGAATTCTATAGCTAACTTATTTCTCTTTTTTACTAAGGTAGAGGCAACGTGGCTAAAGCCGGTTACAAACTATATACGTGTTTTGAAGTGCAATCAAAAATGAAATTATCACTTCAGACAGTTTAGAATATTTTTTTACAACACATACGTTTCTCCGAAAGAAACTTAAGGTCATATTTCTAAAAGCTTCTTAGTTTTTCATCAACTGACAATCAAATAAATTCATTTTTTAAGTTGCGTTCGATACTTTGTTTGTCTTGAAAATGGCGCTATAGCCCAATCTGGAATTAGCATGCTTTCTGAATCCTCAAACAACAATTTAAAATCATTTCTCTTGTTTTAAATATCCTCTGTATATATTTCTAAATCTTCATCTTTTATTTCCATCTACCCCTGATTTCGAATAGAACCTTCTCGATGCCTTTTTGACTACTAGGGATTTACACCGACCACTTTGAAGATCCTTGCCTATGGGATGTTTTTGCGAAGGACTACTACAGAAAACGGACTCGTATTTAGACTTGTACGAAAGAAAACTGTTTAAAAAAAAACTTGCAGCAAGTTGGTTCCGCTAACAGAAATCCAATCTGAAATAATTCATTTCTATTTAGCTGTGAAATAGTTAGCTCACAGTGCACAAGGTAACTTACTCAACTTCCCAAAAGTCATGAGAAAAAATTTCCTATAGTCCCTCGTTTAAAATAGCAAAATTCTCTTTAAAACACCTATAGTTTAATAGACAAAAAATATAATTGTAGAAAAAAAAATTTATTAAAAAAAGTAATTTATTTTTCAGAAAAATGTATACTAAAGACTTGTACAAGAAAAGAAACTTGCCAAGGATATTATTTGCTATATATTAGTTTTATTTGCTAATATATGGAAGTAAATATTACAAAACAAAATGAAAAAATATGTTAATTAAAAGTCATAACAAATTATGATGTTCTATATTTGCTTTTTTTATTTTATAAATAATTATTATGTTTTTTAGGTTGTGCTGGTGTACTGGTTGGTCATCCTTTTGATACTGTTAAGGTATTGTCCTCCTTTAGTATAACTAATGAAAAATTTCTAAATATTAAAAAGCAAATAGCTGCTGCAGTTGAATTAATTTATCTGTATAATATTTTAGATATTTCCTAACTGTGTACAGAACAAGAGAAAATATTTTAACGTACTATGTTCATACCATTGTTTCTTTTTTGTAACATTAATATCATAAAGTCAGGACAGATTACTTTTTAAAGTAATAAATTTTATAGTGACATTGTATAAAAATAGTAAGTATTTAAAGCAAATAAATAATTTTAGACAGAAATATGCAATTTGAAACTAATCTATTTAATACATGCAATTTGAAACTAATCTATTTAATACATGCAATTTAAAACCAATGGTCTGCATTTTAATTTAAATCTCTGAAAACTATACTAACACAATTTACACAGAATGGCTGACATTTGCTTCCGGGCACTTATATTTTGGAAATTTATTATTTATTTGCATAGATCTTGTACTAAGTAGTAAAATACAGACTCCAGTTTTTCCTAATATATTTTTTCTCTATTTTAAACTGCTTATTACAAAATAAATATTACCAAAATATTTCTTTTGTTACTTATTTTAGAAAAAATATATTGAGAGTTCCGTATCTGAAAGTGAACCTAGAAAAGCAGTACAGATTAACGACAAGTTCTGTTAGAAATTTAACAATACATTAATTTACAGATGGTAAAAGTATTCGAAATACCGGAAAAATTTCTTGTATGTATTCAGCAAATTCTTGCATTTCTTGTATGTAAAGTATTCAGCATTCTTTGATGCTATAAAGTAATGCATCTGTTGAAAATGCACTGAAGTGTGGAGCACATTCTAACCTAACACGGAGGAATAGGATGTTTAACTTACGGAAAATAAAACGATATGTAAAAATTTGTATTGTAAAACGTGCAAGGCATTTGGACGAATGGTTTGCAATAACAGTTAACCCTGAAACTTTTAGAACAGCATTTATGACACACAAATATAGTGGGCGGTCAGCAAGAAGAAAATTCTCGTCAACAAGGAAAATATGTCTGGCGTTCACAGAATGCATGGTAGGCAAAGATTTATCATATTGAAGCAATATTGTATTTGTAGATGAGTCGAGATTTAATATGTCAGCCAGAGGGACGGACTGGTGTGTGGCGATAGCTTAGTGAAGAAAAGAATCAGAAACGCCTGTTGCTTACTGTTAAACACGAGGGTGGAGGCATAATGTTTTGGGGATGTTTCGCTGCTTCTGAAGAAAAATTTAGTTTTTGCAAAAAATAATATTCTTAAATATATAAAAATTTTTAAATAAAAAGCATCTGGAAGAAAAACTGGAAAGGAAAATATGTTCATGTTTTATCAGGATGAAGAGCCTAAACAAGTCCTAAATATCTGCTTATGATTCTTATACGACTGTCTTGAAGTAATCAGAACTTTTCTATATTCACTGGACTTGAATCCTAATGAATATGTATGGATGGAGCTGGAAAAAAGAATAAAATAACGTGACATTTCTTAGAAAGCTCTACTATAAATAAATCTTACTTGTGAATGAAAAAAAAAAAAAACAATCTTCTCACACAAAGATATTGGTTGAATCCATGACAAAAGGCATGAAAAGTCTGTTTTTACCTAAAGGGTATTCAATATCTAAGAAAATATTGCGTATCTTGTTTTTTCATGTTTTTATGAAGCATAAAATTAGTTGCCCTTGATCTGGTAATGCTAATGAGTCCCAAAACCATAACAAGCGCGAAGCAAATCATCGCTATGTCTGAAACAACGATAAGTCGTGAGGAGATTAAAAATAACCTTTTTTTTAAACAAAATTCAAAACACAGTAGCAATCTCCTGTACTACAAAACAATCCACAACTACTGCTGATGCAATTAAATTGAACAGTCGGATTTAATTTAAGCAAGGAACAGTAGTCAATGACTACACAGATAATTATTTTAATACAATCTGACTCTACTGGAGCATCAACGTAAAGCAAACTGCAACTATCAGGGTTGGCAGGAAACTAACAACCGAAACAGGCTCTTTCTTAAAATTCGAATAACCTCAGTTAAATACGGATTACTTATTCACATTCTAGTGAGGAATATGGAAAAAAGAAGTTATAGTAAATAGGAAAATATAATTAATTAAAATTCCTTACAAATTATTTGTTCAAAATATTTGATTACTTATGCGAGTTCATTTTCAGAACTATTTGAATAAATTATTGTTTTCATCAAAAACGATTTGAATAACTTTTTTCAAAGTAAGGTTTTAAAAAATGATCAATACTATAAGTGAAAGAAAACTTCATTGATGACATTCATAATATTTAGTAACCGATATTTGCAAATAATATTGAACACACATATGTCCGTAAACAAATGTGAGCCATTGTAAACTGAAAAGAAATGACATTGTCATGATTGCATTTTTTTTTTTTTTCCAACAGGTTCGTTTGCAGACGCAAGATAGCAATAATAAAATATATCGAGGGACATTCCACTGTATCTCATCTATTATAAAACAAGAATCTGTGAGTACGCTATTCATAATATTAAAACATATACATGTACCTAGTTTTATAATTCATGTATTCTTATCTGTTTTGCATAGATTTGTTATGTAATAAATATTACAACAAAATCAAAAATACACAAATTTAACAAAAATTGCTAAAACTCGCCGTGAAAACCTGATATTTGTCAACTATACCTTCAAGTGCGTCATCCTTTATTTGGAATACAAGTAGATAAACCTATTTTAATCCCTTTTTATGAAGATTTTTATCTAATTGATGTTTTCATCCCTATCAAGAAAAAATTAACTTCTTTTGACAAGTTCTAAATGGTGCTGTGCATTTTATTTGCATGACAAAATTCTTGCAGAGTAAATAAGACAAACTGTGAATCATACAGAAGTCAAATATTTACTCATACCACTTATTAATGCCTAGTGAGATAAAATAGCACTGCTTTTTTAACTGCAACGCTTGCTATTTTAAAATTGGGTAATTATTTGTTTGTTTTGTTTTTGAAAAGGAATTAACTTGCAATATTTATAATAAAGCAAACATAAATGTGCATGATTTTGCATGTCCACGTAGGTCAGTAAAATTATTTCTTTTGAAGCTTCTTATTAAAATAAACTGTGTTAAACTACGATGTGGAATCTTAAATTTCTTATCACAGACTATTTAAACGATGTATTCCAAAAACGGGATTACATGTTTAACTTCCTTAAATATTGATCTTAGATGCATATTTCTAATTATAACTTCTAATTACATTAAATTTCCCAAAACAAAATCATAGAATTTATGAAAATACGCTGGAAGGCTTCTCTAACCATAAAATTGTTTTGAACGAATTTGTTTTGAATTTTTGAACCATAAAATTGTTTTGTTTTGTTTTCCATTTTTAATTATCTTTCAATTTTTTTATTTTTTTATTTTAGTCTATTCCTATTCTCTAATGATACAAACAAGTGTGTTTATTGGGCAGAATGTAAACAAATCAGCTACAAAGTACACTTAAATTGAAACTCAGTATCTGAAAATTTGTGAATAAAGAAATTTTTCATGCTTGTTGGATAATTAAATTTAAAAGACAGTGGAATATACTCACAAGGGTAATTTATCTCAAGCAAATCTCAGGTTCATGACTTCTCAGGTTCATTCACTTATAGTAAATAGAATTTACTATAAAGTGGGAGAACACTAAACAGCTTCCATAATTATAGAAAATCACTTATTCAATCAAAATGTGTTATGGTGCAATTTTATTTTGTTATTTTTTTAATGTTGATATATTCTGATTATCCACGCTTTCCTTTCAGCGAAAATTCGTGAACTCATTGCTAACTATGAAGAACATTTGTAAACTTGATGACAAAATTTTCATTAAGCTAATGTAGTAAAAGGAGCAGCTTTTTTCCAAATGATGCCAAACTAAATATTCCCTAAAAGAGTAAACAATCAATAAAATTTAAAAAACAAACATTGGAAGGTATTACCTACTTTTCTTTAGAAATCTTTCATTAATGTTTTTGTGTTGTTGTTCTCACCAAGTACACAGCAATCTGCTTTTGCTAAAACAAATGTCATAGAATTGCATAAACATGCCATGAGCACAACTTCAGCACTGCACACCAGCCAGCGATAGATAAAGCAAACAGCTATTGTAAATGACATCTGGTTACCTTGAAACCATTTTCCAACCACATTCCAACGCTTCTGCGATTTTTTACATTTCATTTCTATAAAAATCGGTAATTAAAGATGTACAGCATCATAGAATGTGAATTTTAACACTCTATTGCAAGGCAAAATACCATATTTCTGAAGAAATGCAACGCTTCTTTTTCATCAGCTGGCAAATTTTGCTGTTCCATTAGATTTAATCCGAATTCATCCCATTACTGTTCATCAGCTACAGCAGAATTCCATCTTGGATTCATGGCTTTTAATTGTTAAAATCAGCTTGTAAACTGTCAAGAACCAACAGCCAACTCTGTTGTAGCAGTTATACATAGTAGAATGATCAAAATGTAGCGTCTATATGCCATTTAAGAATATTTTGCTCTGATTGAATGAATGAAGATGGTGGAAGCAAATTTATCCCAATTGAAAAAATGTTAAGTAGGCTTTATTGCTTAAAGTTTGCTGTCAGATTCTTTAGCCTGGAAATCCCTTGCTGGTCATTTTAAATGACGTCGATGCAGCTGGAAATGGTTATGACTTAAACCCAAATTTATGAAGATAAATGAAGTAGTGGAGACCTTGCCTGTGATACTTCATTTATCTCAAGCTTGAAGTATTTTATTTAGGACTTAGATGATAACCAGAAATTAAAATGACAGAATGCAGTATATACATATATTTTTTATTTACTTTCATAATTTATTTATGTTAATATATATTATCGAAAGCTGCATACTTTCTTCAAGCATGCTTTTAATTGCAATGAATGCTGATTACTTGGCATATTATTAATCATTTTGAAAGTATATAATATTCTACACTCATGTCCATAAATTAAGGATAATGCAAAATCAGGCAAAGGAAGAGTTAGAAGCAAAACAAATTTGACTTATTTGTAAAGCTTATTTATTAAACAAAAGGTAAAGAGCAAAAAACGATGCTATATGTTTGATATTATTAGAAAAATTAGCGATTTTTTTCCTTGGAGCAAAATACAAAAAAAAAACCTATTTACAAAAAACCAATATTACATGGTTAGTATGTTTGTTAATACATTGTATGTCTCCCAGACGATGCAATACAGTCCGTACAACGCCTAGGCATGCTGAGTATCAAATTATCGATCTGATCTTGGGGGATATTACACCACTCAAAAAACAATGCTCTCCGAAGTTCCGGTAGACATGTAGGAGGAGGTTGACGGGCTGCAACTCGCCGGCCAAGCTTGTCCCTCACGTGCTCTACTGGATTCAAGTCCGGTGAGAATGCTGGCCAGTCCATACGGGTGATATCCGCCGATTGAAGGCATTCGCTTACGATGTTTGCACGGTGAGGACGGGCGTTGTCATCCATAAACACAAATTGTGGGCCCACGGCGCAGCAAAACAAACATACAGGTTGTTCCAGAATGACGTCCCGATAGATTTGGCTTGTTCATGGTTCCAATTTGAACATGCAGGTCAGTTCTGGAACCCAGAATAATTCCACCCCAAACGAGCACTCTTGCACCACCGTAACGGTGTCATTCAATGATGTTTTCTTGGTGGTAACGGGTATCTGGAGCTCTCCATATGAAAGTCCGGCGAGAATCAGACTGCAAGCTAAACCTGGACTCGTCGGAAAACATCACACAATTCCATTGTTGCGGTGTCCACAATGCATGCTCTCTACTCCAGCCTAACCGCATACCGCTATACCGGTCCTCATTCGGCATTGTAACGCTGATGCGACCTGTGCTGTAAGGTCTACTCACATTACCATCATCTTGGAATCGTTGCCAAAGCCTGGAGATGATACTCTGGGCAATTCCAAGTTAGTCTGATACTTCCAGTTGGGTACGATAACTGCCAAATACCGGTCCTCATTCGGCGTTGTAACTCTGGGGCGACCTGTGCTGTAACGTCTACGCACATTACCATCATCTTGGAATCGTTGCCAAAGCCTGGAGATGACACTCTGTGCAATTCCAAGTTCGTCTGATACTTCCAGTTGGGTACGCCCACATTCCAGACGGCCAATAATTCTACCACGTAAAAAATCATCGAAATGCGTCCGTTGTGTCATAATTATTCAGTTATCGCACTGAAATGCTTATAAAGCGCCTGCGAACAATTTTACTTCTTTGTCTGTATTCCTTATATATCACTCTCTTACACTCTCGTCATTGTGACGTACCATCGGTGTCATCTGGTTACTTCCTAAAATTTGCATACGATTCTTGAAGATGTGTGTAGTGATTTTACAGGTGATATATTTATTTTAGAGTTCGATTTCCGCGTGACTCCGAATTATCTTTAATTTATGGATATGAGTGTATTTTGGAGTCTCGGCAAATGGGCTGGCAGCTTGGTCTGTAACTTTTTTACGGGAAATTACCCTTAAAAATTCCTTCGTGAAGGCGGATAGCCTTCAAGTGCTTTGCTATAATCAAATAAACCAAACTAAACTATCCGCTTTTGAAAAAAGGATATAATGTTTCAGGCTTGTAGAAATGAGAAAATCTGCAGTAAACCTACTTTTATTGTTATTTTTGCATTTGAGAATGTATTACCAAAAGTCATAATAGGCAAGTGATTAAATAAAATGGCATGAGAGGTTGCTTGGGTGTGCTTTGTAATGATTTCTCGTATAGGACTAACTTTTCATACCGCTTCGGCTATCTTTAGTTTAAACTTGGAATTACTGCATCAACATATTTTATTTTGCATAATTTCACATACCATTAGAATGCTTTCATGGTACAAGATTAAAATATGACATTAAAAATTAAATTCATTTCGCTTATAAAGAGCATGAAAAATTAAAATTTCTTATGGCCCGCCGCCAGCAGATAACAGCATATTTAAGGCTGGTAGAGCCATACTCCTCCCATAGAGAGAGCGAGGCCAAAGTTTTTCGCATTTCGTGGAAAACTAACTGCATTCGAATAGCATGCAGTTTCAAAAGAGGTAAAATGATATTTTTTAATGCTTTTGAATGTTAGGTAAAAATATGCTTGAAAGTGTTAATACGTAAAGTGCTACGATAGTAGCCTAGTCTCTCTAGTCTAATGACGGCATGCCACTGGTCAATATATTTAAAACTGTTAATGAATTGTTTTTATATTGAGGTAAATTTATTTAAATTAGCAAGTACATGTATGTAATAAGTACTGGCAGAGGAAAAATTCTGCATAATATAAATATTTCATATATTTATAAATGATATGAATTTTTTTAATATTTTTAGATTATTTTGCAGTATATTATTATTATTTTTTTTTTTCAGTTTCAAGGACTTTTTAGAGGGATGTCCTCTCCAATGGCTGGACTAGCAGCAGTGAATGCCATTGTTTTTGGAGTCTATGGCAATATTCTCAGAGCCTCTGCTTCTCCTAATTCATTGTCAAACCAGTTTTTGGCTGGGAGTGCAGCAGGACTTGTTCAGAGCTTTGTTACAAGCCCAATGGAGCTTGCTAAAACTAGAATGCAATTACAAGGTCAAGCTAACCCTTTACAGAGGGTTTCTTACTGGACAAAGAATAGAGTTCTATATAAAAATCCACTAGACTGTTTATTAAAAGTGTTTAAAAGTGAAGGTTTATGTGGTTTATACCGTGGCCTTCTTTGTACAATTATGAGAGATGCACCTGGATTTGGAGTTTATTTTGCAGGTTATGAATATTTGACTGAAAAAGTAACAGATTCCAAAGGAAAAGTGAACACATTGCCATTACTTTTTGTGGGTGGCTTAGCGGGAGTTATATCCTGGATAGTAATATATCCTTTTGATGTAATTAAATCTCGATTACAAGTAGATGGAATGACTGAAGGTAAAAGAAAATATAGTGGCTTCTTGGAATGTGTAAAAAAGAGTTATAAATCAGAAGGTTTAAAAGTGTTTACTAAGGGCCTTAATTCTACAATAATTAGGGCGTTTCCAACAAATGCTGCAACTTTCGCTGTATTTACGTGGGTCTTCATGATATGTGATTCTCCAGTGGCTTCTAAACTTGGTGTAGAAGATGCAAAAAGTGTTTTATTGCTGGATCAAGATATGCAAACACTTGCATGCTGATATCAAATAGTGCACTTGGATAAAGACGAATAAATCAACTCTACGAAGCATTTCTGTACATACAGACTTTAAGTATAGATAAAACTGGCATTTTCTAATATAGATGAATATTAATTTATGGATTTGTTGAAACAATATTTTTAACGTAATAATGAATTTGATTCAAAGCTAAAATTAGAAATATTTTTAGCCTTTACAATGTTTTTAACTTGATGTGTATTATGCTCTGACATGAAAAGAGTATAAAATGTAAAGTTTATAAAAACTTTTTTCTTAGGTGATTAATTTTTTAACTTGTTATGTGTTATGTTCAAACAAAGTATAAATGTGAAATTTATCAAAATTGTATAAAACTTACTAAAATGGTCTTACCATTTGAAAACTGTAAAAATGTAGTTTTTCTTAGCTTGCCTAATTTAGTTTCATTTATATTTCGCATAGTTTGGCTCATGTTTAAGGAAAGCAGTGGAATGAATAACTATATTTAAAATAGTGTATACTTAATTATAATGTTAACTTAAGAGTAAAGGAAAACACAATTTTGATTATTCAAAAATGTAAAAAAAAAAAAAATCTTGCACTTCATTAATCTAATAAGGGTCATGACTTGCAAATCATTAGTTACAGCTCATTGACATAATATATATATTATACTTGCATGATATAAAACTTTTATCTCAAAAAACTTTTTTTAACTTCTGTTTGGCATGTAAACTTAAAATATAATAGGGCAAATAATTAAAGGGATAAATGATTATTAAAAACCATACAAATCAAAATTTGATAGACTACTTACACAACTTAAACACTGAAGGTATAGGAAATTAAAATTTTTAAAATGCTTTATACGTTATCTTCTTCTGACATTCGGATTTTATGAAATGTACAAAACTTCGCAAAGAAGGCAACCTTTTGTTCATATTTTTATCACTTTACATTTAAATATTTATTAAATATTTTACGTAATTCCCTTTTAACTAAATTAAAACATTTATATATACATATTTCATAATGACGCATTAATGAATTAATCTTTCTGAAGAAATTAATTGTAGCGTTCTTTTCTTCTATTTGAATCTGAGATGCAGAATTATAAAATCCAAATTGCAAGCTAAAAAAACCATAAATGTTTTTTGGTAACATTTTATACCTCTAAATTAAAAAAAAAATTAAATTCTCTTATTATTTTACAACACCATGAAAATAAATCTCGGTTGCTGTAAAAATGCTACCATATTTACTTGCATATTCCTTTTATTTTTTTATTAATTTTCTTTTACAGAAATTGAGTGGGGAAAACTATGCAAATAATTTAAATTCGAAAGGACACAATTACAGTAAGAACACAATAAATGAAACGTATTCATGGATAAACTACCGTTAACTGTCACAATATTATGTATTTAAAAGAAATCTACATGTAGTAAAAATACATTACATTATCTAATAAGAGATCAATTATGCTTCCCTATATGTTTGAATCTTGCCCAACTTTTATTGTTCGACACTGTTGCTCCTCAGATCTCAAATCATTTAGTGCTGGTAGAATTGTTCTCTGTGCCACCTGCTACAAATTGCAAGTTCTCGGCATCGTCACTGTTGTCATCCTCTTTGTCACTGAGATTATTAAGATAAACCTATTTTCTTAATCAGAATCCATTTACCCAAAACCCACGAACAAATCAATTACAGCAGAATTCCTTTTAACAGGCAGCAAAGGGACGGTGCCGATTCCAGATAAGAGATTTTTACGGTTAACTGAATATATATTTCTAAACTTAACTTGCTTATGTTTTATGTTGCCATCTGTAGAAACTGCAGCATGTGAAATCCATCGGTTGTTGTTTTTGATCTGTCGGCCACAATTAAATAAATAATACCGAAAATTGCTCAGATTATTTAAAATTAAAATACATAGAGAGGATTTCATATTTCAGGAAACAAATTAAACGGCATCTTAAAATACCATATTTATTTTCACATGAAATTTACGAATTTCTTAGTATGATGGCATACAACTTCGAATATCTAACTGCCTACAAGATTATCGTCATAGTTTCAAAAAAATTGCTTGTGCACAATGAAGCTTCATAATCATGGATGGACATTTCCCAGATGGACATGTCTCAAGAAATTTTATGAAAATCTGCAATTATTCGTCAGCTTCCTTCCATGTTACTTTCTTGCTCTGCTATTGTCATTGCCGTCTTCCTCCTCATCATCATCATCTTTCTCCTTTTTCATAACATGTTCGATTATTTCGCCATGAACTTGAGAGAATGCTACAGGAACAGAATTGTCCATCCATTTAAGCCTGTGTCTTCTCTTCACAGACGCTAATCTTCTCCGAATATATATGGAAATCAAAAATTTATGATCCAAAAATTATGGGCATCGGACGCGTTTTAAAATCAATATAATCTTCGTGATTCTATTCATCATCTATGAATATAATCACAGGCCACAATTTGCACCACTAGTGCAGTCATGTTCTCCATATTTTCCAGCAAACAAAGTAAGTATGGCATCCTTCAATGTGGATTGATATTACAAATTATAAAGACTAATTTCGAAGTTCGCGCATGGGCACATAAAAAGCGATCAATAATTCATCTTTATATTCTGGATAATACTACTTTGATTCATTAGTTGGATTAAGCTTGTTAAACTGGACGGCAGAATAATGAAAGTCTCTGTAAACACGAAAGACTAAAAGGGTAGAAGGAAAAGGAAATTTACAGGATAATTTAAAAATTTTCAGAAGCTTTTGCTAAAGCACTGCAGGGGAGATATGTGAGTAAATACAATACGTATTTAAGAGCTAAATTTGCCTTGGTTAGGTGAATGAAATTCGAAATTTGTCACCTCAGTGATCTCATTTCAATGACACATTGTTAAATTTAAAAATACAATCAATTTTTATTAATGTCGAATTTAATCAGTGGGATATTGAAACTTTCTCGTTCATTTTTTCCTTCAGGACTCAAAATTTTAGATTAAAAGAAATTCCAATTTTTGAAGTTTGATTTGTTTGACTACGTCAAAGCACACAAGAGCTATCTGCCTAAGGGAAGGAATGTCTTCTTAGATTTTCTAATGGAAAAAAATACTATAAATCCTGCTTAATGGAGAAGAATTTGTCATATTTTTCTGATCTATACATATCAAAACAATGCATACAGGTCAGATGTCTATTACTTTTTTGACAGTTTATCCAAACTTTGATACTCATCAAAATGATTTTGCTGCTTGGAACTATTTGCAGTATTCTCACAATAAAAATTAGCAAGTTTCCACAAGAAAGATATCCATGAAACTTGATATTAACAAAAAGTTAGCATAAAGATATACGTATTTGAATTAAAATCTGATACCAAGAAAGGCACATTCTATGGGTTAAAAAGAATTAATGTGTACATAAATAATAATTGAAAGATTTAACCTTAAAAAAATTCAGTGACGTTTTGGTAAGTTCAAAATAGTAGCCAGTTTGAAAGAAAGATTGAACTTCAATTAAAATACAGGATATTTTACATTTTGAATTCTCAAAAGTCGGATAATAATGTTTTAGTTGTGTTTTATACCGTCTCCTCATTTGAATGTATGGAACAATATTCACAGAATTAATCCAAACATGCTGATGAATAAATAGAAAAGTGGTACCATCTCTCGGTAATTAATAAAATTTCATAATTGTGATTGAATCTTGTGAATTAATTTTAACATAACTATTAAATTTTAAACCACACTGTCTGGGTCGCCATTTTAAACAAAATTGAATTTTAGAACTTGATTAGAAACCCAAAGAACTAATAACACATTCATAATAAAAGATGACTAATTTCTGCAAAATTGCATAACGATGTTATTCAAGAAAACAGCAAAATGTTTTTTACTATAATATCTGTTTTATCTTTTGGTTATAATTATAAACATTAGTAAATTTTATAAATAAATCCCATTTATCAAAACAGAGTAATACATATTTAAAGAGAACTATATTGTTACAAATATTTGAAAAAGCACAGCAGAGAAAATTTATCCTACATCAAAGTCCCAATATAATTTTTAGCTCATCACAAAGAAAATGCCCCAGTATGATGAAAATCATCCATGAAATTCAAAGTAATAACTAATAAGTTAAATAACAGCAAGAAAGCCTAATCACTGGCAACTGGAGTTTCAAAACCAAAATTTAAAAAAAAAATCAAAAATATTTTTAATATTAAATATAAAATATAAAAGTAAATATAAAAACAAAAATTTAAAAAATTAATCAAGAAAATGAAAAACTAAGAAAAATAAAAACGTTTGTTCAAAACATATTTACCGAAACTCAGATAAATGCAATAATGAAAAAAAAGCTAATTAAATTGTCTCCAGACGACATTGCAAAGAGCAAAGTAATCAGGTCATTGTCCGTAAAGTCATACGACTTCTAGAAAGAAAAATGGGTATTCCGCTTCTAAGTACATTGAAAAGATGTTGCTCAAGATTCAGTTGCATCACTGGCATTTTAAATGATGTTCTGTAAAAACTTGTCATAATGCAACTGACGAAGAAAGATTATGCGTATTAAGCTTCGGTGAAATCCATATAGATTCAAGATTCTGTTATGATTCAAAATTAGATCAGATATTAGGTCCTTTTAAAAAGACTCAATTTGTATTGGTTCGAGGACTCATTTCGCAATGGAAACAGCCCATCTATTTTGATTTTGATCGTCAAGTGAAGGAAAATCTTCTGTCTTCCATTTTGTTTGCACATGAATAGTCTGGGTTGAGAGTCAGAGCAATTGTATCTGACATGGGAGGTAGTCAAACTCTTTGCAAAAAACTAAAAATTTCAGCAGATAACTCTTTCTTTTACAGTCCCAAGTTCAGCACCAAAATATGGGTTTTCGCTGATATGCTGCACTGCATAAAGCTTTTGAGAAACCATTTTCTTGATAAAGGTTTTATTCTTGGAAATGGTATAATTATAAACAAAGACGTAATATATGAAGTATTCAATAAAGATATCGGAGAAATTAAACTATGCTATAAACTTAAACCTCAAGTTTTATCTGTAAAAGGAAACGAGAGACAGAAAGTCGCACCAGCAAAAGCATTATTTTCCTCCACAACGGCTAAAGCAATTACGCATTTGGTTGGTAATGCTGAAACAAGTCATTTTTTTGACATCATGAATAGTAGCGTACCTTTACCCCCTAGCAATAAGCCTTTAAAAGCTGCTTTTGACCTAGAAAGCTATTATGAAGTACAAAAAGAAAAATTAAATCAAGCAAATGATTTTCGATTTTACGATCAAGCAAATGATTTTTGATCTCAGAGTATGAGGAAAGAAGACAATGCTACCTTTCCATAAAGGTATTATCATATCAATAAATTCGCTTTTAGGCGACGTAAAATCCATAACTATGAAATATATTTTAACATCAAGATTGATTCAAGATGTATTAGAAAGCTTATTTAGGCAGATTCGCGGGGTCGAGGACGTTTTAATGACCATCCGTCTCCATCACACGCAATAATTCGCCTGAAAAGGTTGGTATTGGCAAACAAATTGCCTAAATTGTCGTTAAAGACAAATGCTAATGACTGTGAAGATGAGAAGGAAGTTGAAGCATATTTGACGAAAGAGCTGTTAGAAACCGCTTTTTCTTCAGATGAAAAAACGCAGATTTTTCAGTCTTCCTCATACGAAGATGATTCAATTAATTACCAAGACATCTATGATGAATGTACGTCACTTCCTTGGAAAACCGAAATTTCTGATTCAACGAAAGATATATCGGCATATGAATAAGAATTGCTCGCTTAGGTGGCAGGTTATATTGCGTATCGGCAAGAAAAGCTGACCAGAAAGCAAATAAATGGATGAAAACTAACAGGGGATTATCGAAACTAACTATACAGGGAAAAAAAATCATGTAAGATGATTCATATTATTCCTACCAAAAATAACATTTTTTAACATTTTTTTAACCAAAAATAACATCTTAAATCATTACTTAGTTTATTATTCTCTTAATTTGTGACATAATCCATGCATTTTCAGCTTATTATTTGGAGTACAATATAAAATATTATATATTATTATATACTAGTTTATATTACTAAATTTTACTATATAAAATAAACCATGAAATTCTGCATAAAGATGAATTAGTATCAAAGTATATACTTTTAAAATGTAAGAATACATGCTATTATTCCAAAATATAGAAATACCATTTTAAAATATTTTCGTTATTTTTTGAGTAATTGACATTAAATAATAATGCTGATCATCCATAATAATGATTTCATAATAGTCATTGCAAAAGCATACAAAATTCTACTGCTCATTATCAACGCTAATTGAAAAGCAAAAATGAAACAGGTGAAATTTGTTTCGTTTTAATGTGTTATGAAATCTATTATTAGCATTAATTAATTTTTAATCAGATAGATGAGTAAAGCCTTTAGCATGTATTCTAAAAATATGCTTCCATATTTTTATAAATATTTCTATAATGCAAATTACTTTGTGACTAAATGATATTTTAAAGCAAAAAGAATTCTTCGTAAATGTAAAAATTTACCTATCGATAGGTTACTATTTACATATATTTAAAAAGATGATTATGAATGCATATTATAGTTGTAGAATTATCAACAATTTAAAAGCTGTTTAATTGCGGCTAAGCCTAATTTTCTTAACATAGCAACCATACGTGTTTACATTCGAAACTTAGCAGAATAAGGATTTGTTGCCAATCTAGAGAAACTAAGCTCCGCAACAACAAAGTAATGTTTTCTTTTATTATTGCGAATTAAATTATGCTTAATACGTTCTGGAATTATCAATTAAGTTTTTAAACAATCCCATATATTGACTCAGCATAGCGTCCACAACAAATTATGTTAGTTTATACGCCTTCAGTGTCTTTTTGCCGAGTGAGACCAAAAGTATACTTTCAGTTTTGTGCACCGAAAAATCTGCCTTCTTGCTCGCTAGCCGAACTGCTTGTTTTTGCATAGAAACTGTAACTTTAATTGTAAAATTTTTTTCGTTGTTTTAACTGTATTTGGTGTTTTACGTTTATCTATATTTTTCAATTTTTAATATAGATGTTTTAAGTGTTTATGTGTTTTTGCCTTATCGCGAAGTGAGAACTGAATTAATTGAACGAGAAATATATCTCTAATGAAATTCGAGGAAATAAGTTTAAATGAAAGCATATAATTTAATATTCCGTACAAGAAAGTCATATGGTGTACACATCCGATTTTTTTGTGTAGAGTGTTCGTAAAGACTAAAACATTTGCCAATAAAAAAATATTGATTTCCGGTATCTCTTGAGCATAATATCAGTGAAGCTGTGGAATAAATTTGGGATTTTTACTTTTCCTCTGATTTTCTCAAATTAAAATTTTAGAAACTTTAGAATTCGTAGCGTTTTGCTTTCACAATAAGCAAGACCTTGGCAATGCTCTGTTTTCCTAAGATACAAACTCATGAAAACACGAGACATTCAAGAAAAACCGCTCACGCACATTTGGAATGTGGAAGTATTTCCATTTAAGAAGAGCAATAAATTCACGAGCTTGGTTAGGAACACGTGAATTTCTGCCCATCGTATCTAGTGTTTTATTATCGATGATTACAGTTATCGATGATAAAATCATCGATTTCTGATCCTGGCAGGAAGGGAAATTTATGTTCTTAACTGTGCGTTAGTGACAGCGAGCATAACAGAATGAAATACTGACATAAACTGTACAAGCACGTTCTGTACTATCATCTTCCCACAGTATCCACTAATACAGCCAAATACAGGGCTCGAAATATGTCACCAGCAACTTTAACGTTCGTTCTTAGGAGCTTTAGCGAGCTTCATGATTTTACATTTGTTAATACTATTCAACGGCTATTGTTTTCTTTTTATTTTAGACGGAGTTTTGTTTTTGTAGTTTGGCAATAGTAAGAAAGATTAGAATATTGTTTTTATTTCCTTAAAAGTGTAAATAAATAAAGTTTCGGCTTTCTTATACAAGAAAATGTAATTTTTTATTTAAAATATTTCTTTTCAAGCATTATGGAATGGAGTCAGATTTAATTTAAAGGCGATAATGACTAAATGAAATAATATTCATGTAGATTCAATGCAACATTAGTGGTGAACCGAGACGCCATCTCACTGGATTTTGAAGGTAAATGCGGTTAAACTTTTAAGCATGGAATTATTAGTAAAGAAACGCTCGCCTGTAAGAGCCAATTTTATTAAAACTTTTAATGCCTTGAGTAATTAATTAAATTAGGAAAAACCTAATGATGTAGAAATTCGATCAAATTTTGCTAGTTTAAAAAGGAGACATGCTTAGCTTTCTAGTTTCGATTCTGAAATAAGTGATTTATTAGTTGTAGATTCTGATGCAGAAAAATATGAGCGTCAGTATTTGATTATTGAAGAATACAATGAGAAGATTGATAGTATTACAGTAAAAGTAGACATTTGTATAAATAGAAGTTTAAAGGATCAGTTTAGCCAGTTAATTTGTTTTTCTCCCGTTCAGGTTAAAATGAAACTGAAACTACTAAAGATTCAACTGGTTAAATTTATCGGTGAAATTAAGGTCTGGCTTGTCTTTTGGAGCCAGTTCCAAAGAATTTATGAAGATGAAAATATAGGAAATGAAGACAAGTTTCAGTATTTAATACAATGCATATCTGAAGACACGAGAGCTCGTGATATTGTTAAAAGTTATCCGACAATAGGTAAAAATTATAATAAAGTGTTAGAATGCCTAAAATCTCGTTTTGGTAGAGATGAATTAGTTATTGAGTTCTACGTATGAGAACTGTTAAAGTTAGTCGTAAAATATGCTACAGGCAGTAACCGAAAATTAGACACTGTTAGACTATATGATAAATTGGAATCCTATTTTAGAACTCTGGAATCCATTGGTTTGACTTCGGATAAATATTCTGCCGTGCTTTTCCCTCTCACTGAATCTCACTGAATCACTCATACCGGAGGACATTTTTAAGGTGTGGTTGCGAAATCCTATAGTTAGTACACTTTGTGAGTCAGCGGAGAATCCATACAATAAAAAGTCAAAAAGCTTCTTAATGTTTATGAAAATGGAAGTAGAAGGAAAGGAGGGGGCTCTCTTAGCGAAACCTGGGCTTTCAAATATTTAAATATGAAAAAGGGGGAAAAAAAGATGGCTAAAGCTCTTAATCAACCGACGGCTGCAGATTTATTTTTAGGAGTTTTTGATAAGAGAAACCAAAACGTAGCTTTTATATTTTGTGAAAAGGCACACGAGATCAGAGGTTGTTTTAAGGCTCAAACTCTGAATTTCCAGCAGAAGCAAGATATTTTAAAGGAAACGAAAGTCTGCTTTATATGTTTAAGAGCCGGACATCGATCAAAATTTTGCAAGACAAACATTAAATGTATTATTTGTTGAAAAAGACATTTGGTTTTAATGTGCCCAGAGCTGAAAACTAACAAATTAATTAATAATTCTCTTAAATCTGAAGAATCAAAACCAAGTGATAAGAGCCTGTCAAATCATTGTTACTCTGGTGAAGTTCTACTTCAAACGTTACAGGTTAGATTGAAATCAGGAAATAAAGAAAAACAAGTACGAGTGCTCACCGATAGTGGTTCTCAATATTCATACATATTGAGGGCAACTGTAGAAGAGATGGGTATGGAACCAACTGGTAACAGGTTTTTGATTCAGACTCTTTGTAGAGGATTAACGACAGAGATGAAGGAGTCAGTATGAACTTGACATTGAATCCTTAAACAATAAATTTTCCTGTAAGATAGAAGTTCTAGATCAGTCTATTATTTGCGGGAAAACTCCGTGACTAAAAAAAGGAGGATCCTGAAAAAAGGAGTTAAAGAACAAGAAGATGTTGCTTAATGATTATGGAGAGAATTTTCCCGATATACATTTTTTTACTGGATATTGATCGGAGCTGATTTCTGTGGTCATTTGTTTACGGGTAAAACCTATCATCTTAAGTGTAGCTTATTCGCATGTGAAACGCTTTTTGGTTGACTGATTACGGAAAAAGTATTTGATGAGATCCTGTTACCACTTCTGTTAACTTAATTACCTCTCTACTGATAAAGAATGCATCAATTGCGTATCTATGGAACTTGGATATTCTAGGCATTGTAGATCCTGTTGAAATAAAAATCTAAAGAAGGGACACATGAATTAGTTACGTTAGAGTTCCAGATAACGGTGAGAAGGGATAAAGAAGGTCAGTATATCGTGAAGCTGCCTTGGTTAGAAGAAAGTAGATTTTGAAGGAAAATAAATTGGTTGCAGAGAGCAAGTGTGCATCAACTGCGGAGAAAACGAAGGCAGATATGCAGATTACGTTGCTGTTTTCCAGGAATGGCTAGCGGAGAATATTATTGAAGAAGTGCCACCTGAAGAAGAAAATAAAATTCCATGCCATTATTAACCCCATCGCGGAGTTTTCAAGAAAAACTCCACCGCAAGCGTTCGACCTTATTTCGATGCCTGTTGTAGATCAGGTCATTCTCCATCACTCAATGATGTTCTAAAGAAAGAGCAAAAACCTCTTGGAGAAAATCCTTCCAATACTACTGAGGTTTCGGGAAAGATCGATTGGCATCATTTCGGACATAAGAAAAACGTTCTTACAGATTTCTATTGCAGAAGGCGATCAAGACTACTTGAGTTATGGTGGGAGAATTTTGAGAAAAGAAAATTGAAAATTTATAGCGATACAAGGGTAGTCTTTGGACTCACATGCAGTCCATTCCTCTTAGCTGCAGTCATTAATTTTCATTTAGGGTAGTCTTTGGACTCCCATGCAGTCCATTCCTCTTAGCTGCAGTCACTAATTTTCATTTGGAGGAACGGCATGATGATTTTCCAGAAACTGTGAGTAAGTTAAAAAATGCCTTTTATATAGATAACTGTGTAATATCTGTATCCGATAAAAAGGAACTATTGCAATTTGTACACGAGGATAAACAAATTCTAGCTTCAGCATGTTTTGACTTGCGTGGATGGGAATATACTTTAACAGGAGATGAAAGGGAAAAGGATTCGCCCGTTCTTGGATTATTGTGGGGCAGAAATAAAGATGTTCGTTTTTGTAACTTAGAAAATGTTTCCTTTGAGAAAGAACCTGTAACAAGAAGAAATATTCTTTCGACTGTAAACAGTATTTTTAATCACATTGGTATGCTGTGCACAGTAACCATCTGCATGAAGATACTAATACAAGAAAGTAGTCTGACACAAAAATACACAAAATTAGTCTGGGATGCGACATGTCCTGAAAGTATTTGTAAAAGGTTTTTCACTGTGGACGGAAGACCTTCATTTCAAATCGCCTTTAAAGTGAAGAAACACATTCAAAATACAAATAGTTCATAAGCATAGAAAAAAAAGTATAATTCCTCTACCTATACCTATACCTTCATCAGACAATAAATTTTCTAGATTTCATTTCAAGTTAGAATTACATTTCAAAAATAAATCTACTGTTTGTTGGAACAATTTTTGGAAACAATAAGAGATAGTAAAGATTTTCTTAAACTGCATGGTAAGTTAAATTCTTACATTATTCTTTAAATTCTTTCAAAGAAATATTTAACGAATAAGATTATGAGGCATTTCTCCCGCCTTCTTGGTGTAGCGATCATCATGATCAGCGCGTATTGGAGAAGTCCGTGGTTCAAGTCCTGATGAGGGCATTGCTCATTTTTCATCTCTCCTGCTTCAAAATAACTTAATGTTTCTACAGTGGCGCCCAAACTAAAAAGGGGTTAGATGATGATTCTCCACCACCAGAATTCGGCGATTGGTCCCCTACTCCCCAGTCGCCCTTTAAAAGGGGTAGTATATAAGGTATTTCTCCCGCCTTCTTCGCACACCTTCGTGGTGTAATGTTCAGTACTCTTGGCGCGTATTCGAGGGGTCCGTGGTTCAAGTCCCGGCGAGGGCATTGCTCATTTTTCATTTCTACTGCTTCTAAATAACCTAATGTCTCTACAAGGTTGTAGGCAAAACTGTTACATGGAAAAAACGGAACGGCAAGAAGGGCACCAGTGAAAAGGACACCGAAAATAAGTAATCCCTTTGATTTTGTAATGGGAAAACTAAGACATGCTTAGAAATATCGCCAAGGTGGTAGAGAAAGGTTTTATTACAATAACCATCACTTAAGACTAAAGGGTATTTCCTGACAATGATTGCAAGAAGGTATGCGAGCTGTTGCCTGTCCGATAGTAAAAATAGAGCGGTATCATTATCAGGTCATCAGTAAGGGCTCGCTTGCACCCCATGTAGTATTATAACCTTAAGCGAAACACGGATTCTCTCATAATTGAATAAGACAGCATTTCCAAAAGTATAAATAAACTTAAAAACTGAATATCATCTCTTTAAGACGATCACCTCCACAAAGGAAGAAAATTAACTAGAAACTTGGATGGACATTTCAGAATGGATTCAATGCGTTTTACTCATAGTAGTTACATTCATTAAATTTAGGTGTAAAGCTTTAGAAAACTTATAAGCAGTTGAACAGTTAAGCCGCTGAACACAGATAGTTCGATTTGTGTTCTATTCCTAGTGAAGCAACACAAGAAAGAAAACAAAAAAGAACAGAAAAAACACAAAAAGCAGGAGATTCGTGAAGCATTTTTCTTCCATCGCAAGACCCCTTCACAAGCTAACAGAGAGCAAGCAAAAGTTCGTGTGGACAAAAGAATGTGAGGATGTACTTAAGAACCTGAAGGAAGCTTTGACATCTGCTTCAATCCTAACATATCTTCAGCTCGACAGACCATTTATTCTCGACACGGACGCGAGTAATGAAAGTGTCGGTGCGCTTTTGTCCCAAAAAACAGAGGGCCAAGAACGTGTAGTGGCTTACTGGAGCAAGTGCCTATCTAAACCGGAGAGGAATTACTGTGTCACCAGGAAACAGTTGCTCGCCATAGTCAAAGCCGTAGAACATTTCCATCATTATCTATACGGCAGAAAATTCCTGCTCTGCACGGATCATGCATCATTGGCCTGGCTTTTAAATTTCAAGAATCCTGACGGTCAGATAGCCAGATGGATACAGATACTCCAGGAATATGACATCACTATCCGACATCGCAAGGGATCATCGCACGCTGATGCCTTGTCTAGAAGACCTTGCCCAGATAACTGCCGATATTTTTCCACGGTCGAAGCTAAATACCAACTGGTTAATTCAGTCGCACGACAAATTACAACATCAGCATCGGCTAATCCAGATCCATGGAGTGACAAGGAAATAAGGAAAGAACAGCTGGAAGACCTTGACATTAAACCCATAACTGAGTTAATCGACACCTCAAAAAGAAAACCTACCTGGCAGGACATTCGAGCTATAGTCCCACGACAAAACAATATTGGGCTCTCTGGGACTCACTCCATATTCCAAACGGCGCCTTGTACCGGAAATTCGAATCGGGTGATGGAAAGACATTCCGATGGCAGCTGCTACTCCCAAGATCCCGGACGTTCTTAAAGAACTACATAGCAGCCCTGCAGGAGGCCACTTCGGTATAATGAAGACCTTGCAGAGAGTTCGGGAGCGTTTCTACTGGAATAATGCAAAAGTGGTGTCGATCTTGAGATGCCTGTGCAAGTCGGAAAGGACCGAAGAAACGCAGCCGAGGGAAGCTGCAACATTACAATGTAGGAGCACCTTTTGAACGTATCCCCTTTGACATCTCAGGACCTGTGCCACGAACTGTTGATGGCAACAAATACATCCTCGTTGTCATTAATTACTCCACCAAGTGGCCTGAAGCGTATCCTATTCCTGATCAAGAGGCTGTCACAGTATCAGAGATGATGATACAGCACTAGATTTCCAGGTTCGGTGTGCCTCTTCAGTTACATTCCGATTAGGGAAGGAATTTCATCTCGGCTGTAATCAAAGAACTCTGCAAGCTACTCGGCATTGACAAAACCCAAACGACGTCGTTACAACACCAGTCGGACAACATTGTAGAAAGGTTTAATCGAACCATCCTCAATAACCTCTCATTAGCGGTTTCCAGAAGCCAACAGGACTGGGACAGGAAGTTACCACTGTTTTTACTGGCTTACCGCAGTGCTGTCCACGAGGCTACCGGTCATTCCCCATCTCAGATGTTCTTCGGTCATGATCTTCGTCTGCCATGTGATCTTTTGTTTGGTCGCCCTTCGGATGTGCCTTCATCGCCTGAGGAATTCCTTTGAAGATCTCCAGGTCCGGTTAGAAGTGATGCACAACTTTGCACGAGAGCGAGTCAACTTGGCGACGGAGAAGATGAAGACCCGCTACGACGCAAGAGCTATTGGACATCGTTTCAACGAAGGAGAGAAGGTGAAGTGTAAGATATTCTTTACCAAGTTAAACTTAATTAGTTCACATCAACAAGAAGTTTGAAATAGTAATTCCAAAAGAAATTTCTTATTGTAGGCTCTGATTTGAGGTCTACAAAAATAAACATGATTTAGCCAGTTTCTATGACTTAGCTTATGGCAAAAAACTCGAGGGCTATCTCAGTAAGGGAAGAAATGCCTTCGTGAAGGACTTTCTATAGGAAATTGTCTCGTATATACGTTGTTGGTTTGAAGTAAGCATATAACCACTTACATTTTCTGAATGTGGTAATCCATATATACATTACAGATATAATCTGTTGGGATCTGATATAAATCCAGATTGTTGTTCCATGTAAATTGGTTTATCCAAGTATCTACTTAAGTTTTTACATCAAAAAATCTTATTTTGTACTTTTTGTACTGCAATCGATAACAATGTTCTAAAGGTTGCAAGTCTCATTACTGGAGTAAATCCATCCATTTTCAATTTCTTTTCTTTGATTAAATCCGCTTGCTACAGTACGATTAAAACGTTCAGCTTTTCCATTACTTTCCAGAGTATAAGGGGTTGTAAGTTCATGTTTAATTCCTATTTTTTCAAAAAATTCTTTTATACTTTGATCTAAAAATTCACTACCATTTTATCACTACGAATTCTTTTTAGTTTCTTTCCTGTTTGTCTTTCTTCTTAGATAATAAGCTTTATTAAAGCTTCTGAACTTTCACTCTTCTCAATTGTTATCACAAATATGAAATTACTAAAATCATCTACCACTGTTAAAAACTAACTGCTTCCGTCTATTGATTTCTCAATTTGTCCAACTAAATCTATATGCCATAATTCTAAAGATTCTTCAGATTTCTTAAATTTCACACTTTTATAAGATGTTCATGTCATTTTTCCTAATCTAAAAGATTCATAATTGTTTTGGGAAATTTTTACATTTTCTAATTCAATGACTGATGAGTTTTTTTTTTCCATTTCTATCAGTCTTTGATAGAATTTATGTGACCTAGTCTCTGATGCCATAGTACATCATTAACATTACCAATTTTAGCTTATTCAACTATATTTCCTTCAAATTTATTTCCATTTCTGTTAGCTGTATATAGAATGTTTACATGTTTATTGATCACTTCTGCTTCAGTTTTAGTTAAAATTACTTTTAAATCATGATCTACAATTTTTGATACTGACAGCAAATTTTCATTTAAAGTCAGGACTTGCAGAACATTTTCTACTCTCAAGATGTTCTTATTTCTATCAGTTTTCATTTTAATGTTACCAATACCAAATGATTTGATCATGGCACCTTTTTTAACTGTCATTATTTGTCGTTCTTTCAAATTATTAAGTATTTCTTTGCTATTAAAGGCCCTAATTTTAATTAAAAATATTACTATTAAACGTCCTAATTTTCCACAATTCAAGCCATGTGAGATAAGGCTCCTGAATCAATAATACATTTAATTTTCCTGTTCTCTTGTTCATCTATTTCATTCTTTCCATCATTTCTATCTTGATTAAGACATGAGCTTTCTATTTTCTTAGATACTTCAGACAAGCGTGTAGCTAATTCATATTCTCTTTCCGTGCTTGACATTCTGTAAGCATTATTTGTTAAATTTCTGTAATGTGCTAGGTGACCTAACAAATTTAGACATTGCGTTGTGTATTAATTTTAAGTTAGTGTCAACAACCCGAAGAACCTTGATACTGGTGAAACAATGTAGGTCATCATAATTTTAAGGAAACACATAAATCAGTAATACTAAAAACTGTAGTTTAATATACTTTTCTTTAAACATGTATGTCAACCAAATTACTATTATACTTTTCTTTAAACATGTATGTCAACCAAATTACTATTATAAAAATTTAAGACCCCAGGAACTACTAAAACCATTAATTAAGAAATGACTATTTTCAAACATTGATATTGGTTTTCAAATTCAGTATCTTTTACGATAACCACTTCAATTCAAAAAAAAAAACTATTAGTCAATCATAGCTATTTCATGAGTTAAGATATAAAGTTAATAACTTCTATTACATTTATCGATTTTAAGGTTCTTACACCTTATTCATCCAAAAAAAATATAAAATTTCTATAAATTAAGAACAGAGTTAAATATTTATAGTATTGCACCAAAAAAAAATAAATAAATAAAAGAAACTACTATCATGTTCAGCCAACTGAGTTACCAAAACCCTCCTTTTAAGTAAAATTTAGAATTTAAACTGGAGCTATTTAAGACTGCTAACAATTTTACCTCAATTTCTGCAAAGGCAGTGAATCACCAAAATATATTAAAAATTTAAATTCCTCTACATGTCAAAATCCTTTCCAGCAAAAGTTTAAATTAAAATATAATTTAAATTTTGAGAATAATTGAATCTTTACTATTTTGAGAAAGTTAAATCAGTAAATTTTGAATGAAATTTCCTTAAGAACTAAAGTTAAGAACTAAAAGTTCAGAGAAAAAAAAATTTCTTATCTCACACCATGCAGGAACTTTGAAGAGTTGTTAGGTTGACGCCTGAGGTATCCGACATAGTCTTCTGAGAGATGCAAGAAGAAAAGCCAGAACGATGGACATGAATCTACTCAACTTTGGATGGCTGGACGGAAACAGAACTGCAGAAAATTAACCTGGAACACAGGAACCTGTAGCTTCAACGAGATGAGGGAAGCTAGTTGGAGATGGATTGACATCTTGAAGTTAGAAGAAAGTAGGGCTTCAACCGGAACCGTTGTCTTTCAGATTCATCAGGAAAATTTTCTTTTACTTAATTTTTTTTTTTTTCTTAAATTGATGGGGGCAGACTGAGCCCGAAGGATAACAGAATTTTTGAAAATGAAATTTCGTCAATGAATTGTAGTTTTTATTTTTTTTTTAAGATCCATTAATTATGACTTATTAGCCCATCAGTCGGACGCAGACGAAAGGAGCCATAAGCCCCCCAGCTACGAAGCAATCTCATCGAAGCCGCCCCACAGAAACAACGTGCTCAAGGCACGCGAGAAAAAACGTCAAGTCAGCCGAGGAAAAGAGCCACAATTACACCCGCACCGCCTTTTTGTCAAGTCAGGAAACCAGTGGAAGAAACGTACAAATCTTAAAGTACCAAAACCCCTAATTAAAATTCAACTAAAGCAAATATAAATACGACATATTAAACAAAATAACGATGTGTAGCATAAATTTAGAATAATGAAAATTAAATCTTAAGTCAAACTTTTAAATAATTAAGTGTTACGGGAAATTTGCTACACAACATTTCTCTGCTTTCGATGTTCTTGTTTGGTTTTCGTTTTACATTCAGTTAATTTGCGACCACATTTTTCACAGCTAAAGCACTTCATATTATTATTATTCTGACATTTTTTTTTATTAAATGACATAATTTTCCACAATTAAAGACTCTTCTTTCATATTTCGATTTTATCCAGTTTACTTTTGCCTTAGAACTTACTTCTATTTCTTTTCCTCTTTGTTTATTTTTTTCTTCATTTTCTTTTGAAGTTTTTCTAATCGATGCTATATCCTTTTCTTTACTGATTTTAAATTCAAATTCAAATTTCTTTCTAAGTGCTTCTAGTATGAAGTAAATTAGTTCCTTGTACCTTATTTCATCCCCCACTTGAATATTTTTACGTTTCAGAATCACAGCTCTATTCATGTAATCATCTACACTCTACAGATTCATTTTGACTTATTTCACTTGAGCTAATTCAATTCTACATTTGATTTAAATAACTTCTGTTCTAGCTGCCATTTCATTTTTTATTTTCTCCCATAGTTTTTTTGCACTCTTTTCATTAGCATATTTTAACGCTTGTGGGGCTGTCATAGTTTGATTCATTATATTTCTTGCTCATTCATTATATTCATTATATTATCATCCCATATTTCTTAAGTTTTATTTCACTTTCGAAATTAACATCATCTTTTTTATATGGTTCACCAGCTTCTACCGCAATTCTCCATATTTTCAAATTTCTTAATTCACTTTCGATTCCATTTGCCCATGCAAGATAATTATCATCAGTTAAGTTTTCTATGCAACTCAAATTTATCATATTATATGCCATATTTTCTAATTTATAATCACTAATTAATAATACAAATCAAATTTATCTCTTACAAAAATTAGCGATGTTGCTAAGTCTAAATAACATCAATGTTCTATATGAACGTTCATCAGCAGAGGAGATAACCACGCTCTGTTACCAATTGTTATCTTGAAGTAGGCATATAAGTTGTATTCTCTATGAATTATCTACTAAAAACACATTATAGTAATATATAAAAAGAAAACTTTGTTAAATAAGATTAATCATTACAAGCCTTACCGCATTCCACAAAACCACAAGAATGTCTCTAGATTCCAGATACAATCTTTAACTCAATCTTTTAAATCTAAGAAGAATATCAATGTTGGCAAGATATTAAAATTATACTTTATAAACAAACACGTTATTTAACACACGTTAAACATGGGAAAAACTAAGAAAACACCCATGCAGCCAGCCTTTTCGCTGGGGGTGGAACCCTGAACCAAACTACCAGTTTTCAGCGATTTTACCACTCAACCACTGGTACGCCGCAGCAAGTTTCTATTGCTCAATTATGCACAGTTTACAGATACTTATTATTGAGCTTTAAAATTAAATAAAAAATTCCCCTAAATTCCAAAATTATTTAATTTACACATTTTCTCTTTTGGTCATTGGTTTCCTTTAATTCCATCCAATGACTAATTTTAACCTTACAGTAATTATTGAGCAATATATTGGAAATACATATAGCACAGTTTTTCAACAAATCATGCAATGATTTACCACACTCACAAATACTTTTATCATCCCAAATAATGCTGTTCTCAACTTTCTCCGTGATGAGACTCATTAGTACGGAACATTGATTGTTTGATTAAATATATAACTTCTCATACATTGCAGATATCAGGATTGTAAATTTTGAATGCAGAGGTATTTATGAATAGCACAAATTCTGCTGGCCAAAATAAACCATCCCGATCAATAGCAGCTAAGTATGTAAAATCTTCACAATATTCAACTATCAATTCTTTGTCGAGAATTAATTTTTTCCTGCAGAGATTACAATTTATACGCTTCAATACAGATCTACAAACATATCCAGAAATGTAAATTAGATACATTATATTTTTTCTGTAATATTAACATCATTTGATTGATACTGGATGTCAACAAATTCATTATCATCATTAAAATCTTCAATATCATTATTACAAGAAAAATGTTGTAAAATAAATGAACCTTTCTCAGAAGATTGCATTTTAAGCAAACTAATTAATTTTAGTTCTCTTTCCGACTCTATAATCTGCTGTAAAGATACATGATAACTACGGCCACTCATTTGTCGAAATTGACCGAAACGTCCCTCAAGGTTATCTGTCTAAAGTTATCCTGAAAGAATAAAAGGTAATTTAAATTCTTTTAACAAATAATTTGAAAGTTCATTCAATGCTGCTGTTGTATGGAAAAGAGCAACCTGGGTTTCTTTTGACAGTTTCCCAATTTGTGACTTCGTTTTTTTGCTGTTGGGAAAAAAATCATTCCATGATATAAGCCATGAACAAAACTGTGATAAATATTCTAGGCTTTTATCTTCTGGTGTCCTTATGAGCTGCATAAATGCATCTCGAAACTGTAAGGCCTTTTTAGAGTGTTTAACACTAAAAACTTTCCACCACTTTAAAATTATATCAATAAAATGTTTAGTTCCTATGACATCCTTTCCATACCCAGTTCTATTAGTGATTCAATTTGCTGGCCAGCTAAAGTTTTTTGATCGAAAAGTTTAATAGCAGTACCTACATTCTGCTTCTCTATAGAGGATGGAAATAAAACTTTTCTCTGTAAAGCTGGAGCCATTTTAATATTATCATTCTTTTCATACAATTTTTTTTAATTTAGAATACTGGAATTGTAAATACTATTTGGATTTTCAAATGACGGTATAAAAAAATGTTTGATTAGAAGCTTTCTAATTGAACCAGTTGTTTCGTATAGATTTTAATAAATGGACTGTATCAAATAATAAAAATATAGGAAGATTATGCATTGTTGAGTTTTTAAATGAAGATTTTGATGTACCACCCCAAAGCATTTCAAACATATTCCAGTTAATTCTATTATTGTCTGGTATTAGAATAATAATTGTATAGCCACAAGACTGTACATGATCAATTATTTGTTTTGTAAGCATTAACAGTTGATGTGGTGATAAGTTTTTTACAGGAAACATTACTACTATATAATATAGAGCTTATCATAAATGTACAAAGTTGTTGGCTCTATCTGCAAGTTTTCAGGAAAACCTAAAACACGACCACTTTTATATGAAAGTTGTAATTTTACATATATCTCATCTAATAATAAATTTACAAACTTTTCAGAATCAGTTAAAATTTCGCATTTTTCTCCAAATACATCCAATGACTTGTTTGCAATCCAGAATCTGCTCGATCAATTTTTAGCATTCATTATTTTAACTAACCAAATTATTTTTAGTTTGAACTTTCCTATCGATATCTCGAAGTTTCAGTTGCTGCCCGAATTTAGAGCGAGCGAGATATTTATGCAAATCGGAGATATCAGATAGCAGTTTAAAAGACAGGAGTTAAAGAGGAAAAGAGACAGTCTTGGATTTATCGCCGTAAGGCTGTGCGCGCAAAGATTTCCTCTGTCTAGTGAAAGTTCGCCTTCATAGACAATTGCAATTACTAGTTCTTACTCGTGAAATTCGCGTTATTGCATTTCACTGAGGGTTAGGCTTCCCTCGGCGTCCTACTTAAGGTTAAGCTTAGGTATTTGAATTGTTAACACACTTTATTTCATATTATTTTAGTTCAGCCCAAGTAGTGGCTTACTCTCAAGTTGGAGAGTTGTAATTATTTGAATTAAAGGGTCCTTTAAACTCTCCTTCTGACTTTGTAGTTCTTCAACACTAAAGGACACAACCTAGATTTGCTCAATG
>KK119844.1:377351-395452 GCA_000611955.2 Stegodyphus mimosarum
TATGTTGTTAATTAGAACTTCAATCTTCGGCAAACTCAAATTCTTCACGACCACGGTGTTTAAATTGATTTTGGAAGGGTTTTGCTCTGCTTCGGACTTCTTCACCTTCCTTGAAGAAATCCATCTTAGTTTAAATTCTTTTTCTTCTGGTTGCCCTCGGAATCTTTGCTTGTTCTTCTATTAAATTCCCTTTGTTCGCCGCTCGCTTTAGGAGACACATCTTTCTTCGGCCATTGCTTCGCCTTATTCTCGTAACTTTGATTTTGCTTTTGCTGGGGTCTTGGTGAACTCCACTGACTTCTCCGCTCAAATTGGCGTCGTCGCTCGTTGTCGGCTGTTCTTCGGCTTTCAAATTGTACCGCGAGCTCAAATAATCTGTCTAATGTTGTTGGATTTCTTCGCTCGATGAAATCTTGAACTTGGGGCAGTAGCCTAGGAAGTATAACTTGAATAATTTCAGGATCCGGGCGACTTCCATACAAAAGCTTGAAAACTTGAATTTTCCTCAAAATAAAATTAGACAAATCTTCTATTCTTTCTTGGTATCGGCTAAACAGTTCAGCTTCCAATCTGGCTCGATCTCGCACCACAGGAAATGCTTTCACTAGAGAATTCTTGAAATTTTCATACGTGTATGTGGGGCTTCCTGGTTCCCCCAAGAGATTCTTTCCGATGCACTTGAACCAACTTAGCGCTTGGCCCTTCAAAGCGCTGGTAGCAAGAGCGACTTTCTGAAATTCGTGGACTGGATATAGCATGAAGTGGGAGTCTAGCTTTTCCAGGAAATTGATTACGGCTGTCTTGCCGTCAAAACTTGCCGCTGGCTTCATGGCTGCTCGCATGGTTTGTACGATGTAGCCGAATCCTTCTATGCCAGGAGGTGCTATCTCAGGATTCTGGACAGGTACAGCAGGTGTCTCAGGTTCGTCTTCTTGTTGTTGAGGCCATCCTCTTCTTTTTGTGCGGGCGCCACTATCAGGACTTAGTGTTCTGTGTGTATTCTTTGAGAACATGGTAAATTCTGTAAAGGGTTCTTATCCTTACGTTCTAAGTCCTGAACTGGAACAGGGAGCGGAAGGTACGCTATGTTCTGATGTAACTGCTGGGCTGGATAATAACTACACGTGAAGGGATTTGAAATCCTCTTTTATTAGATCACTATTAAATACAAACTTCCCAACTCGGGAGATATACAGAACGTAAAAGACCGCACTTGGGTCGAACTTAACAATCAAATAAATTTAAAATAAATACCTAAATAGAAATTAAATTAAACTTTGCTTCGCAGAGCGATTCGCGGAAGTTGGCCTCTCACTAAATGGTGCGTAGCAAGATATACTAATACTAGCGCACTTCAGATTGTTTTACAATGCAATCACGTAGTAAGCACTATGGCTTATAAATTTGAACTGCTAGCTGGTCAGGCGAACGTTGAGCGGAATAACCGTGATCTGAGTCTAAGCTCTCTCACACTAAGAGGTTTCTACCTCTGGCTTAAATAGTACTTCGCTGTACTTCAAAATTAGCATAAGCTGAAACCGCGCGCTTCTTCTGACGGGAAGTTGAAGCAGAGAGGAGACAGACAGATTTAAATTAAAATAAAACTTGGTTAGTTTAACTAAAACCTTACAATTTCACTAGCACTAGTCCTACAGAAAAACAAGCTCAGAGCTCAATCATAGATATATTAATACTATATTCATAGATATAGTAATACTTATATCTATGAGCTCAACTAACAAAATTGAAAGCCTCAGACCATGACGTCAGATCATGTGATCATCAGATTGGACTGACTGAGCAGGGTATGGCCGATATGCAGCCCTGCGGGCCGCTTGTCCGGCTCATTCAGTAAAAGCCAATTGGCCCATCACGTAAACAGATCATCAAGAAGTAGCGCGTGACAGAACGTAAGGAGGGTTGGGGGGCCAGCAATACAAAGAGAAGCGCGCAGGAGAGCATGGACAAGAGAGTGAAGGGAGTCATCGTGTGAAAAAACACAAATTAGCAGTTATGAATACAAAATATTTATTACATAAATCATAAAGTACAAATACAAATGATAAATAAAGATATATACAACTATGATAGAAAGTGAGTGAAGGAGATAATTTATACATCACTATACACAATTAAGTAGAAAAATTCGAGTCACGGGTGAGATGAGCCGTCAACGGTCATAACTCAACATCCTCCGGGAGAGGAATGTAGTCAAACGTAGCGAAATTTTTGAGGTAAACACTGTCGAGAGCTTTAGCAAAAAAATTTCTATTGGTCTTTTGCAAATATTTGTCAATCGTGTCAATTCTGAGTTCTAAGTGCATGGTTGCATTGCTCACATAGTAATGCGCATTGGTAATAATCCTAAGTATTTTGTTTTCGATTATTTGTAGTTTAGAAATTTCCTTTTCCTGCGCTGTGGACCAGGAAGGTGATGAGTAAGTAATAATCGGTCTAATGGTGGAAGTGTACACAAGTCGTTTTCTTTTTAGATCTAGGTTGGAGTATTTGCCTAGAATAGGCAACAAGCTATTTACTACGCCGAAAGCTTTTTTCTTGAGGTTAGCGACGTGATCTTTCCAAGTGAGCTGATCGTTAAGCATGATACCCAGGTATTTAGCCTCTTCTACTAGAGGTACCTCAGTACCGAAAAGGAAAAGTTTCTGGCTTACCGGCAAATTCTTATGTTTCCTTTTAATAATAATTAGCAGCTGGGATTTCTGGGCGTTGAGGTAAATGGGCCAGTCAATGCACCATTTTTCAATAGCCGGCATCAGTTCTTGGAGTTTCCGCACAGCAAAGTTTGCATTAGCAGACTTCACGGCAAGAGCCGTGTCGTCTGCATAATAGCCAAGGAAAAATTTGCTTCCGAGTTTCGCACAGGAGTACATACAATAAATATAAAATAGGACCCAAAATTGAACCCTGGGGGACTCCAGCGTTAATTCTTCTGGGGGTTGAGAAATCATCACCTACTGACACTGAGAATGATCAATTCGTGATGAATGAAGTTATTAACAAAATCATTTCTCTTTCTAAACCATGTTTTATGAGCTTGTATATAAGCCCCTCATGCTAGACGCGGTCGAAGGCTTTCGCTACGTCTAGCATGAGGATGGCAACACTCTGTCTCTTGTGAAGGGCGTCCCCACAAAATTCAACAAGTCTCACGAATTGCTTAGTAGTGGAGAGATTTTTCCTAAACCCGAATTGCTTGAGAGGGAGAACTGTCAAATGCGGCTTAAGTCTGTTTAGTATAACTCGCTCATAAATCTTTACAAATCCAGATGAAAGACTTATCGGCCTATAGCCGTCGGGCTTGGTGCCATCTTTGCCGGGTTTGGGAAGCAGAATGATCTTGGCGTGCTTCCAGCTGTTTGGGAAATAACTGTGAAATAGAAACGCGTTTAGAATACTAGTGAATTTTGTGACACAGTTCATTGGGAGCTTTTCCATGGTCATATTATTTATGGTATCATGTCCGGGCGCCTTTTTTATCTTTAGCCTTTTTATAAGTTCCTTGACTTCAATCGGGGTGGTGAGCTGAGGCTTAAGCAGGCCTGCCTTGGTTTATGGCACCTCACTTTCTTTCCTTGTTTTCTGATTTACTGCTGGGATGCATTACAGAAACATCTATGTAAAGTACTACAACAGTGTTAAATTATTGAGCCGGACAAGTCGTGTCACTTGGATCTTGATTTTGCCGCTGGCAGTCAACTACTGAAGAGTTATAATCAGTACATAAATATTATGCCAATGCCCATTAACAGTATACTTTTAATTAAAGGTGTTTAACACCACGCACAGAAGCGAGATCAATAATTGAGTTATACTCATTAATTAATAATTTTTGTAGCTGCTAAACAATTATATATAGCAATTGATTTTCATGCTATATGCATGGCATCCAGAGATGAAGTGAGATCTAAGTAAGAGGGAGTGAGGCTAGGCAATGCAAGTCACATGACGTGTACAAGTAAAGTGATTGGTCCTTCAGTCCGATGAAGAGATTTGAGTAAAATAACGTTTTAAGTATTTGAAGATGAGAAATATGTGCAATAATAGCTTGTGGATGTGATCCTTTAGTTTTTTTAGTAATTTGGATGAGTTATTGACATGCTAAATATCAGAGATCATTAAATAATGTAAATAAATCTTGAAAATTCTTGGTTAAATGAAAAAAAGCGAAGTCCTATCTTTGCAAGCGATAATAAGAACAAAATCCTATCTTTGCAAGTAAAATATATACACACAAAAAAGATCGATTTTTATCGAAAAGGTTATCGATGTTTTATCGTTAGGAAGTTTATCGAAAACATTTCTAAGTTCTTCGGCATGTAATTCAGCGATTTCTTCTTCAGAGTGAAATGTTTGACCCATGTGATTAATAGAATGTGTCTGATTGGAGGGTCTTTAAAGATCCCCCCTACGTATTCTTTACGCTGACGGTTGCTATTACACGATTGTCAAGGTTCAAGGAAAATTCACCTTTTATTTTTCTAGTCAAAATTTTTATGATGACTGTCCCTATTCTAAATTATTCTGGCCCTTATTTAGGCTCAAAATTAAGACCTTCGTGAGTTTTTACCTTTTTTCTCAATGCGAAGGCATTTTTTCCAAGTCTTTCGGCTTACCAAATTTTTACCGTATTAGACAATCCCCTCTTTTTGATGATATAAATTTCTGAGATGATGTAAAGGTAAAGGCGTAATTGCCTATGAACTCCGTAAATTGCACTTCCTTGATCCTTGATTGTGTCTGATTGGCTGAAGGTTTCCGCAGTGATCTAGCAATTTTCCAGATTGTGTCTGGAGTTAAATGAATGTTTTCAAGTAAATTATCCCACATTTGGGATCTATAATTGGAAATTTCTTCTTTTATTTTTCTATTAAGATAATTAACTTGCCGTTTTTCATTAGGATCGCCGGTAATTTGCCACCTTTTACGGTGTTTGTTACGCTCCTTCACGATGTTTTTAATATTTTTAGGGATGCCGTAGGCACAATATGTAGAATTTTTAATGGCGGTTTGCATCTTGCTATTACGTTTTGAGATTTCATTTTCTATGTCACTACAGTGCTGCATTGAAGCATGGCTATTTATGAAATTAAGTTGTTCTGCGTACATTTGCCAGTTGATTCTGGTTGTTGCTTTGGGAAGAGGTTAGTAAAAACCATAAAAATCCAAAATGACAGGAAGGTGGTCTAAGGATAATTTGTTAAAAACTTCTAAGTTAGGGATATTGTTTAAGTTTTTCATCAATACAATGTCAAGTATATCTCCTCGTCCGTTCGAAGCACAATGCGTGGGTTCCTCAGGAGTAATAAGTCTTACGTCATTATTTAAGATATAATTATTCAGTATATTCCCGTTTCTGTTTGGTGCTCTACAGTTCCATGATAAATGCTTAGAGTTTAAATATCCAGCAATGACTATGGGATAATTATGGTTTGTGAGTAAATCCAAATTTGTTGAGTTAAGACTATTTGATGGAGGATTATATACAGAAATAAATAGGTACGGTTCGCTGAAACCACTATATTGGAGTGCTGCAACATTTTCTATAGTACATGAGCTATCGATATTATATTTAGTGGCTTTAATGTGACTTTTAACGATGATGGCATTTCCACCGCCTCTATTATTAGATCTGTCGTCTCTGATGACATTGTAACCATGGAAACGAAACTTGTCACTGGGATGAAGATGTGTTTCGTTAACAAGCATTAAATCTATTTTATGTTTGTTAAGAAAATTAAGAATTTGGAGTTGTTGATGTCGAATACCTTTTGAGTTGAAATAACTAATTTTCAAAAAGCTGCTTGTAGCTGAAATAAAATTTCCAAAACATTGAATGGGTTTAAAATTCATAGTTTAAATTAGTAAAATATTCTATGGCAGACATGCCGACTTCTAATTTATGAAATATTGTTTTAGCTGACTTGAATTGATTGAAGAATTTCTTGACTTGCATAAATTGCAGCTTTAACCATTCAACGAAATTCAATTCGTTGGGTTTCGATCCGGGTATAGTTTTCTCTGTGCTCATTGGTTTGTTCCAAGCAGAGGCAGTCTGTGGGATTCTCTGCAGCTTATTCTCTTGATTGCTGCCGGGAAGATTAGGGAAATCTTCAGCATTATGTTTGTAATTTTGAGTTTTCTTTGCTTCTTTTTGTGCTCTAAAAGCTTCACTCTATTTTTTAACATTAAAAGGATGTTTTGAACAACCCTTGTACGATGAAACGTGATTTTCACCGCGAAGGGCGCAAACTGGAGGTTTATCTCTGTCATTTTTGTCTGTTTACAGGTATAAGTTCCGTGTGGGCTTGCACATTTAAGGCATCTGGGTTTATAATTACATTTATCCCGAGAGTGCCCGTACCTCTGGCACCTATGGCACTGAACGGCACCTGGGCGAGATTTATAAGATTCAATGGCAACATCTAGGCCTCTAATTTTTTTAACTTGATATATTTTCTTGCCTTCCTTATTTCTTTTAAGTTCCACACAGAACACAGGCATAGGGACAATATTTCCTTCTATAATGTCAGTGATCTGACGGATTTTGATTACTGGAATTCCTTCTCTTTCTAACTCATGCTTTATCATGTCTGGGTTAGAATTACGTGGTAATTTCTTTATTACCGCTTTTATAGGTTTCTCACTATTCATTTTATAGGTATGAAAAAGAATTCAATCAATTCACCATGAAATTTTGTAAGTGAGCGATAGTGATCAGAATCGAAGACTCTAATTGTCATATTTCCACCACTAAGGTTGGCGCAATATTTCTTAATTTTAAGTTTCTCTTCAATCTCATCCTTTAACTTATCCCAGTCCCCTGTAAAATCAGTCAGGACTATGGGAGGGATATGGCCTGCCGTATTATTTGGCGTAATAAATTCACCTTCTCCTTAAGAAGCACCATGTTGTCTTCAGGATAAAGATCCTGAAATTTATTTTTTGAGGCTGGTTCTTCTATTTCAGAGTTTGAAAGTGTTCTTTTGTGGGCCATTCTAGGAGTAATAAAACCCTCACTGTCCGTTAAATTTTTCTTTTTCTTAGTTTTAGATGAATTATTGTTTTCAGAAACTACTGAAGTATCCTTTGAATTTGATGGTGTAGCTAAGCTGTTATTTTCTAACTCAGTTTGAAATGCGTTAAGAGCATGAATTGTTTTCTCTACCTCGTATATGTGAGTGATCTGGTCTTGATTAAGATTACCGGAGTTTCGCATTTCAAAATACTCAGTATGTAAATTTTGCTTAACTTGCATGATATTATCTGGAGTAATCTCTATTTTGTCCTTTTCGCACAATTTTGCAACGTACCTAAAAACCACCTCTTTACTCATGGCAATATGCTAAGGTAAACCTAATCAGAAATTGGCGAAGGGTAAAGGAAAAACATACCTATCATAATTCAGGAAGAGTAGTATGTCGTGTCACATAATCGTGGCGATACTTGAATAGATAGACAGACAGATACATCTAACGTATATTTAAAAAATATAATAAATAACCAGAAACCATCAGTTTCCTTTAATAACTATATTTAGGCGATTTGTTTTTGTAACTTTCTAGCACTTTCGTAGTGAAAATTCTAACGTAATTTGAACATTCTAAACTACTCTTTTTTCTGATTTATACAATTAATTTTAAAAATAGAATTTTAGGATCATTGGGATTTTTTTCAGCTTCACATGCATGGAAGAAGAAAGGTTGCCATATGACGCTAAAAATTTTATTTTTATCCTATGATGTCATTCTGCATGACTCATCTTTCGGGAACTACGAGTTGAGAACCATGATTGTAGTTACTGTGTTTCACGAAAGCCTTTTTTAAGTTTGCATAGTGAGGAAAACTAAAGTGTGATATTATCCTATGTATTCTCAAGGTAATGAGAAAAGTTTATCCGATCGTTTGTCCGTAGCTGATATTTTGTCATCTATGGCTAATGGTGCTGATGAATCACCTACTTCTGTTACAGTAAGTTTGACATAATACATGCCCTACCGTGGGAAACGAAAGCAACCGCTAGATACTGTAATGTAGTTTTTAGTTGTTGCATGTGTTTATGTCTTATTTATATGCAGTCATAGACATTATGAAGGAGTTTTGATGGTTCTGCTGAGGTTTGCAGAAATTAGTTGATGTGTATCACAAACCTGTGCAGCACCCATTGCGTTGATAGCATCTGCTATGATCATGTTTACTAAATTGCATAATATCACTTGTGAAAATATGAATAATTGTGCTTAATTTGCATATATGAAGCTAAAATGTAATTTTTATAAAAATGCACGAAACTTTTATTCGTCTAGTATTTATAATCCTTTTAATTAAGCTGTGTTAGATTTCGCATTTTGTTCAATTTTGTCACTTGTTTAATTATGTGTATAGTATAATTTTAAGGTGTTGAATGGATAATGTTCGCATTATTAATTCCTTATATTTAAATATATGACATTTCTTTTTTTGCTCAACTGTTTAATACAATGATTCAAAAAATAACGTGTTTTAAGAATTACCTGGCCATATATAATAGAGTGAAATCTCCTATAATGGCAGTTTCAAAAAGTGAATAAATCTTATTTAGGTATTTTTGTATGGCCTAGTCGAAATTTTTTTCATTAATGAAGAAATGCGAAGTGAATACCAGTATGATGTACTTATTTACAAAATGAGTAATAAATAACACTTCTATGGATTTCTACAATGCAGCGATTGATTATTACTATAATGAAAATATAGCTGTACTAGTGTAAATCTGAAAAAAAAGAAAGAAGCATAATATGCAATTGAGAGCAGGAAAACAAAGAAAAATTACTTTTCAGCAATAAAACGCATAATAATGTGTATGTACTTTGTGTTTATCACTATTTAATTGAATTTGAAAATTGCTTATCTTTTGGGTTATATGCTGCATCTGATATAAATAAATGTTTTGAACATTTTAAGATTGCACTTTATATCCTAAAGATAATATCTAGTTTGACTTTGTCCTGAAAATGGCAGTAGAAAGAGAAAAACCATAGGAAATTAGAAACACGACATATATATTTGTTCTGCTAGCATATACACTGGTTATCATAAATTAAGGAAAAGTCACAAAAATAGCGATAACTCCCTCAAAAATAACCCAAACTGTGTAAAATTCAGATATGTTGCCGAGTAAGAGTTGCTGAGTGAAACTGCAATATACAAATTCTTAGCGCTGCACTCGGAATACGTCATCTGCGAGCAGCATGAAAGTCCATGTTTGAAAGCAAGCCCACATATTTCATTGTGATAGTGGCATCAGAAATCTGACATAGCCAATTCGTAACAATGACCTCCAGGCACCATTTGCCTGTAGAACTATGATGGAGAGCCATTGAGAGACTAGAGGCAGGACAAAGTGAAGCAGAAGTGGCCAGAGGACTCCCTGTGGTTCATAGACTTTGGAGGCAATTTCAAACTATAGATTTGGCATCTAGGAGGTTCAGCCAAGGACGGCCAATTGCTACGACGAGCGCCAATGACCGATATTTGACATTATGTGCACGCAGGAATAGAACCACTACTCCGACTCTTCGTAGATCCTCCCTTGCTGCAGCCACAAGAAGGTTAGTGTCAACGTCAACTGTGCGTAGGTTTCACGAAGGTGGTCTGAATGCAAGGCGACCAGCCATTTGCATGCTGCTCACATCACGCCATAGGAGGGATCGTTTGCAGTTCGCACGACATGTCCACTGGATGCCTGATCAATAGAGGGCTGTTCTCTTTACGGATGAGTCCAGGTTTAGTCTAGAAAGTGATAGTAGGCGTTATTTCATATGGAGAGAACCTGGAACCCGTTATGGTGAATATGCGCAGCCCACTGCTTGGCTATGTTTTGAAAATCGCCTGCGAAACGTCTTTGCAATTGCAACCTTCCCGACATGCTCCGCGAAAACCTATTGTAAACAAAACATAGAATTCTAAAGCATAAATTAGTATGGAAACTGTTGCCACAAAAAGATAATAAAATAATATGCAAAACGAACATTATGATCATTAAAATATTTCTCAGGTTTAAATTAATTATTTACATTTTATTTTGTTACATAACCTTCCCGACACGCTCCGCGAAAACGTAACCAAAATGGCATCGAAGAAAGGAATTTTTTTTAAAAGAGCATTAAAATTACAAACGATACCATGTATGTACCGTTCCGTTTTAACTTAAAAAAAAATCTGCGAATTGCACAATGTAGGCAACGTACACAAATGAACAAAATAAGCTAAAATAACGAAAATAAATTACAAGAAAATGCCATGTGCACAGCGTTCCTTTTAAACTTAAAAAAAACTTCAGCGAATTGCACAATGTAGGCAACGTACAAACAGTCAGCCATGTTGCGGATATACGGAGTTACCCATGTTGGCGCGTTTATTGCTCATTCAAAAACAACCGCCGCCAAGCAGTGGGCTAAAGTGCATTCTAACCGCCGTTATCATCCATGAAACATCCGTGAAAGAAATGGATACAGAAGAGGTAGTATCTGTGTTTGGGGTGGCATCTCTGGGTGGATGCACAGACCTCCATGTCTTTCCATGGGAAACCGTGAATGCTCAGGTTTATAGAGATGATATCCTTGATGCTTATGTGTGCCCATATGGCGGGACAATAGGTGATGCTTTCCTGTTACGTGACGACCACGCAAGGCTCGCATCGTAGATGATTATCTTCAACAGAAAACACTTGTATGCATGGAGTGGCCAGCTCGATCCCCGGGCTTCAATCCTATCGAGCACATTTGGGAGCTGCTCTCAGTCCTCCCCTTCGGACCCTTGCCGCAGTTGCGACTGCTTTGCAAGAGCAATAGCTCTCGCTTCCTATGGAACTGATAGACCACATAATTGAAAGCATCACACATCGCTGCATGTGCTGTATTGATTCTAGAGGCAATCATTTTCCATATTGAAGGTACTTTTCGTAGAGCAAATTGAGACCTTCGATATGTTCATTTTATGCATATACTAATTTCTGTATTACCATAATTGTCTGCTAATTTCTTTTTATGTTATTTGATACCTTACTATGTTGTATGTTGTAGGTAAGTTTCATAAAATTCTACATGTAACTTTTTCAGTAATCGTGATTATTCCTTAATTTATGATAACCAGTGTATGTTAACTCCAGTGTTTCGTCTTAGAAACCACAATCATATTGCTACAGTGGCTCGCTCTTTCTTGACACGTTTTTCAGGTTTATTTAAAATATCAGTGACTGAATATTATTGAAATGACTACATATTATTGAAAATATTATATTTTTTCATGTATACAATGAATTTTTAAAACCTGCTTGCTTTGAAAATAGTCACTTGAACATTTTTGATTGAAAAAAAAAGAAAATTCAGAAAGTTTTGAAAATAAACTTGTATAATTATTCAGACACACTTAGCAAGCAGCTTGTATTTAATAAAGACATGAAAGTAGTGTGACATTCAGTATTTTTAGGATAGCCTATTATATTTTTCATGTACTTTGACATGGATTCAACTAATTTTTTTTATTTAAGAATATTTTATTTTGCATTCATCTCCTGTATGAATTTCTTTTAATAGAGCATTCGAAGAAGTTCTATAACTTTTTAAGAATTTTTTTTCTCCGATTTACTCCGTATGTATTTGTTAAGATTTAAGTCCAGAAAATATCGGGAAGTTTTGGTAACTTCAGGACAGTTGTATAATAACCACAAGCAAACAAATAAGGCTGTATGTTTAGGATTGTTATGAAAGTTGAATACATTTTGCAATCCAAGTTTTTTTTGCACATGCTGTCAAGTTTTCATTACAAATATTTATATACTTATACATATCCATATTATTGTCTATAAAAGCTATATTTCTCATCGCTGAGCTCCTTCATATTAGCTTGGAATAGGATCCAGGCTTCAGTGCATTTTCAACAGTACCATGTATTATTCCATGTTTTACAACATCAAAGATAGTTGAATGCATCAAAGATCTTTTATTGATATTTTGAATACTTTTACCATTTTTTAAATGATTTATACTTAAATTTCTAATAGAACTTGTTAATTTGTAGCATCCTGTCATGTTTTCCTCATATATGGAACTGTTTAATGTATGTTGCCAAACGAGTAATAATTTCCAGATCGGGCAATAATTCTTCGTATAATTTAATTTAAACAAAAAATTATGACAAACTTCATCAGCTAAAACATCTCAACAAAAGTTTTACATGTCCAAATTATTGTGCGAGTTGCTGATTATGGCATTTTGAATATATTATTTTTATTGCAAGGAATATTTTGATGGTATTTATTTTGTAGGAATGAAATGTTGGTTCTAGATAGTGGTCTTAAGTCATAACCCGGTAAAAGTTTACAATTGGGTGCCCCTTGTGTTTTGGCGATTCTGTTTTGATGCCAAGATCGGCGCCAATACGACACAATTTCAAGATGGCCGCTACTCAAAACCAAAACAAGAAGTCAAAGAATTTCACAAACTCCGTGTCCATGTACACATCGACCTATTTTCACTTAAAAAAAACATCAGAGAATTGCACAAACTAGTCATTGCACATTTTGACTTTGTCCATGTGCACATCGATTTGTTTTCAATTAAATAAATCAAGAAGCTAAAACCATGTTAAAACTCTCATGGTATATAGGAATGGAGTTTCATCGCCAAAACTGAACAAAATTTTTCGCCAAAAAACAAGGGGCACCCAATTCTACACTAGAGCCCATAGCACTTCTCTTGTAATATTTTTTATGCTGTAAATTGTATCTGTTGTATGGAATACGTAAAAGCCTCTTAAAAAATTTATAGGAAGGGAATGCATTTTCCTGTGAAGAGGGTGATTTGCATTAAAATTCATACCATGAAATTGTATTTTTCTTTGGCCTAACACACATACAAAAAGAAACTGTTATTAGACTTCACATAGTAAGTGGCAACAAGTATAATGGCTCATCTGTCTACATGTCGAGATGTAAACATACTACTTTTAATTCTGCAAGTGTTTCCTCGAAGTGTCGTAAATAGGTAGTATTTTGTTGGTTATAATTCCGAGGTAACCCTATCACTTTGTATGTTGATCCCTCTGCTTTCAGTTTAAGTCTAACCCTAACTCTCTGTGGTTTATATGCATTTATAACAGTTGATTTATAATTTCTTTTTATGAAATTTTAAAAAGTGTAGGAGTGTTCTTTGTTTGTAACATTAAATAATGGAAAATATATCTGCATGTTCCTTGCTTTGTAGAAAAAAATAGGTAGTGCTTAGATCAACCAAATTTTCTTACGCGCGTAATCGAAACATACGCAAGTTTGAAATGTGTTTTTCATTTGTATCTTATTTTGTGTAAATTTTATGGCATTTAGATTAATAAGCATGACAGTTTCAGAGCAGTATTTTGCTACTTAGTAAAATGTAAAATATTATGTTTCAAATCTAATCAGATAATTTGGCGATTTAAAACAAAATATGTTACTATAATGCTAAATAAAATATTTTTAACCTCTGTAGGTCAGTGTGCTACCGTTATTGAGCATGTTTAATTTTTCTTTCAAATTTAATCTGTTAGCAATAGGTTGTTATTTTTAATTCAAAACTAGGCCCGTGTAATTATAAAATCATATATATGTATTTTGCTTTTTGTAATAGCTATTTTAGATGACTGACCATACAAGCAGCTAGTTTTAGAAATAAACAGTGACTATTATATTACAACAGTGAATCGTTATATATATATATATATATTGTATTATGTTAATCTTAGTGAAAAAATGATGAGATGGTATAATGAGAGGAAAAACTGGTTTTTATGTGATAGTAAGAATTTAAGGTGTAAAAATGTAGAATAGCTTCAGGTCAATGTGTGCATGGATGCCGAGTTTGTGCAATTCTTAAAAATGCACCAAGCAGTGGGTGATTTTGCACTTTCCCCAAAAAATTTTAGCTGGCTGTCTTTACAGTAAGTATACTACTATTGTCAGATAAAAGCAAAGAATGCTAAAAGCTTTTGTTGAAAAAAACACCTGAGTGACTGATATTTTTATTTTTTACAGCCCGTTTTTACCATTAAATATAAAATGTGTAAAGGCTTGTGTACTCAAGCACATGTTATGTTGATTATTATTGGATGTATATGCAAAGGACATCATTCTATCAAATGTTGAAACCATGAGATGCAGATAATTAGAAAATACATAAAAATATATTTCAAGGTACCCCTTGGTGCCATTCCTGTTTACGTCCAAACTCCTTCCCCAGTAAAATGGCATCCAAAACATAATTAAAACAAAAAATATGTAATCACAATAAACTGCATTTTAAATCAAACAAAGAAATAACGTAAGAATGGAAATACATGTTATGTAATTTACGTAATACAAAAAGGAAATATCAGCTTGCCTTATTTAAATATTTCTGTTTCTTTGGTATTTGAGAGATACAGAATTCTTTAACAGCATCCAAAACTATTTAAAATTATCTAAACTAGAATCTGTGTACTGCTGTCGGCACATAAATTCACAAAAATAAAAATGAAAAATATTTTCTAAACTGTCTATGGCATTTCTTTCGAAAATCCCTTTTTATTACACCCCACATACCTTCCATAGTATTCATATAAGCTCTAGTTTCCAAAGCCTTAAATCTCATGGCATAATTTACCAAGAAGTTAACAAAGCCCATTTAAATCTTCATTTACACACCAGTTAATGTTTTTTCCCCCAATCTAAAGTGTATAGAAATTTCAGGTTAATCGTACTACCAGCAAGCATTTTAAGGTGTAAAGCACAAAACAAGCAATGTACTTCGTAACCAACATCCAACACATAAATAAGCCCTTACAAATATTTTCCCATCAGTCAAATTACCACAATCACATCATAATAAGATTTCCATATCATTCAACTACTTAGGTTACCATAAATGAAACAATTTGGTGATAATCCAATGCGTACCCTAAAATATAGACTAACCCAAAATATTTTATAAGATAATTTATTAATTTGTAAATTGTATTCTAATTTTGAAACCTTTTCCTATCAATTCTTGTTTCCACTTACAACTCCCTACCAGAATCAGTTTTTAGAATCGTGTTGAATGTGAATGAGTTAAAATAAGTATCCTTAAGGAAGGTTCAACTTACTTCAATAGAGAGTACTAAGAGTCTTAGCGCATGTGTGCTTTCTGGCTAAGTCACTCTTGAAGCTGTTACACTCGGGTGCCTTTTGATATTTGCCAGCTAGTTTAATTTAAGAGCCAACTACATTAGATAATTATTATACGTGCCTTTTGGTATTTGCCAGCTAGTTTAATTTAAGAGCCAACTACATTAGATAACTGTGTCCAGCTTCGCTAAGTCTCATTTAGGTAATTATAGTTTAGTTCCTTATTCTGAGTTAAAACCTGAGAAGGGGCCAACTGTATTCTTATTTGAATCAACAAAGGGGTAATTTAACCCTTTTTGCGTCTACATCTTAGTTGTTCTGAACTCAGCGATAAGTCGTTACGTAGTTCACTAGGTTCCTCGATGTTCATCTTAGATGGAGTTAGGACCCCTACAAATTATCTATCAGTTTTTATGACCATTATTATGACAAATAATGTAAATTCATCCAACCACTAAATATAGATACTCGATTACAAAGATTATATGGAATTTAAAACTCGTGGTGTAGTTCAATTTTATTTATTTATTTACTCACATTGTAATTTTTAATAGCAGCATTTTTTTTTCTATGTAGTTTTATTTGACACTATATTGCTGTGTTCATTAATTGTAGATGCTGAAAAAAGAGCATATTTTATTATCTAATGTAGCCTATTTATGCTAAACTTTTAAAATTAATATTCTCTTTCTCAGTGTTCCAGTATTGAAGGTTTGACATGTGGAATACCGACTCGTACTACTCCTACATTGACTCCAACAACTTTAAAGAACATTGAAGAATCTTTTATGGAATTACATTCTATACCTCCAGCACCATTGGAGCATCAACGTCAAGCAGGTTTTGCACCTCCTGTTATTTCTTTTACTGGATTGCCAAAGCAGGAAGAAAGCCGATGGGTTGACGAATGCATGCATTCTTCAGATAGATCTTTAGATTCACCTCGTCCACCATCTGAAAGTTCAACTAGTTCTCGCCCTTCTAAAACAGGCCGCAGTGGTGGCAGAAGACCACTCAAAGATGAAAAGGTTGTCTGTTTTTTCTTAACTCTTCATTTCTCATTAGCTGTTAGATCACTAAAAGTACTTTCACTAATTTAAAAAAAAAGGGGGGATTAGAAGTTAAGTACTTTCTGGTTATCTGCACACCCCTGAAAAATATTCATGGAGCAATGTGCTGTGTCACCAGAATGACCCACCAAAATGTATTTATCTGGCATATGTGCGCATGCAGCAGATGATAGATAACTTCGTTCTTCAGATTCAATAATTTCTAATTAGTGTTTGTTTTCGTTGCATTCAAGTACTCTTTCCATTTGAAAGGAATTGTAACAAGGCTGTGGAATTTACCAGCTGATGAAAAAGAAAGCATTATATATATATATATGTTTATATTTTATAAATATACCTTTTTGCCCAGTGGTAGAAGAATAATACAATGCATATAAGGAGCTTTCACTGGCAGGATTTTATGTACTGATACAGAAAATTTGTACAATTCTCTGATGTCTTTTAAGCAAAAATAGATTGTAGTATTCATGATAAAAAAACAACAGCATATACTAAGACAGATTTTTATATTTCTTTGATGTTTTTAAAGTGAAAGCGAGTTGCTGTATACGTTCAGAAACTTTCCTGACATTCAGGAAAACACTTGCTTTCCTGAAGATTTCTTCAGGAAAGCAAGTGTTTTGTTACAGATTTTCTTGCTTTTTCAGTTTTGTTGATTCACTGCTCTTTTGTAGCATGCTTAGTGTGTCATCTTTTTCCAAAATCATTTCTGCCTTTCGCATATTAGTTTGGTGAAAAACTCATTAATAGCTGGCGATTTTTTGAGAGGAGGGTGCAGATAATCAAAGTATCAAAAATTTAAATTGTAAAGAATTATGGTACTTACGTACTATGACGACTACCTTGGCGACATTTGGAGATAAAAATCTTCAGTGGCATTTTTTAGTTTATGTTTATTAATTAAATAAAAGAACTTCATCAAAGCAAATTAATTTAAATTCTTTTAAAAATGCAAGCCCCAAGTATAAAAGAACAAACACTTAAAATACTAAAATCCCGAATATATATATATGTATACATATAAAAAAATTATATACCAAATACGAATAGAAAAAATTAATCTTTTTTATTTTTACTACTGTAAATGATAATTAACAATTATTAAACTTACAATTATTAAACTACTTCTGAATAAGCTTCAGTGAAAGTTACATAAATAAATTATATTTTTGATACATAATATGCGTACAAATTTTTAAAAAATTGAGAGGCATTTAGTGTTAACTTTAAATAACAGATGGCAGCACAATATAGTTAACTTACTTAAAACTGGTTAAAAGAAAATATTGACATTAATGATAAGCAAAATGGTGGGAAATAGCTTTTAAAATAGCATCAAAAGGCTTTTCTTCCTTTTTCCGCCAAATAAATTCAGATAAATAGGTATCCAAATGATGGCGGCTTGTCCCACGTTGTCGCTTGTTCCTCCATTTTTCAGAACCCCACATCCTTTTAACATGTTACGTATGAGTCTGTGTAGATGGGTCAACAAAATTGTATCGATGATTCACCTTAAAATGTTCAAAACCGGCAGCAATGAGCTCTTCTGTTTGATATCCAGGCCAGGAATCTGACATTATTGTTGAGCCTTCAGCAATATTATTTTGGATTTCATGCATTAATGTTGTCGCTTTCCGGTCTGGAACTCTGACTAGAAATGTTTCTTTTGTTTCTCGGCAAATTCCACCGAAGACCCACTGTTGTGGCATGATACGACCTTGATTATTCTTTCGACGCGTAAAAAGGCTTTCGTCAATTTCGACAATCATTCCGGGCCCTCCAATTTTAATCTTTCGATTATCCTCCAAATCCTTCACACACACTTCACGCATATAATTATTCCAGTCAATAAC
>KK119844.1:395484-418981 GCA_000611955.2 Stegodyphus mimosarum
AATTTAAGCTTCAGTATTTCCAATAAAATCCTGAATTATAAAATTTCATATCATGGCCGTTTTTACAAATGCGTTCTTTAGGTAAAATTCCAGCCTCTCTGAAGAAGTCTATCGCTTCTTCCTCGTTTGAAGGAAGTTGAAAAATGTTGATATCCATTCGGAAAAAATAATCACAAAAAGTTTCACCTAAACGTAATAATCAGCGTAAATGTAGCAAAAAAAGCTGTGGTAATAGCAAATGCGGAAATAGTGCGAGATAATACTCTTTATTTCAGCGCCCTCTATAACCTATATTAGGGTTAACCTTTTTTTATAGCCGCCCAACCGGTATAGTGGTTAGCGTCGCCGACTGCCGTGCTGAAGGGCTCAGGTTCAAATCCCGCTTATAACCAATGTTAGGCTTAACCTGTATAACATACAAAGGTCGGCGGATTTGGCGAGATATCTAGGTAGTCGTCATAATACGTAAGATAATCAAAGTGTCAAAAATTTAAATCGTAAAGAATTATAAAATACGATATTCATCCATGGGGGAGAAAACATTGTAGTACTTGTGTAAAATGTTTCTTGGAAGATTAAAAATAATTATTTTATTTCAGGGAATAAGTTTTCTGTTTCAAACTTTTCTGTATGAAAGTAGTTTTTATGTTATATATGGCATTTGACTACTGACGGGACATTTATGTCCCACTAAATGTTTAAAAATTGCTGCTGGGTTTAAAAGTACTTGAACTCACTGTAACGTATCCCAGTCGTAGAATCAAACCAGTTGTGCATGTTTCATCTTTTGTTACCTGGGTGGCGCTAAATATTTTCCTGCCAATTGCAATTATTTTGCCCACCAAATGCCATTAGGACTTTTTTTTTTTTAATTCTTAGTGAGAGAGTTAATCAACTTTGATGCAGATAGCCAGGCACTGGTTGATTTCATATGAAGAAAACCATCTGATGTTGAAATTTGGATATTCTGAGGCAATAGATTACTTAATAATGACCTATAATGCATGTAGGAACAGTGCTAAGAATTTTTGCAGCTCAATGCAGTCTCTGCATATTCGTTATTCTTGCCAGTAGGATTAGCAAAAAATTGAAATGGAAAATCAACAAATAAAATGCATTTATGAAACTGATATGTGCTGCTAATAAATTTATATATACTTTTTCTGTTATCTGTGCATTGCATTCAAAAATTATTATTTTGATATTAAAGTATATCTTTTAATTGTTAATATAATTTTAAATATGCAGTCAAAAATTACTTAACAAGTGCCTTTCATAATGAGCAATTCGCATAACTAGCAAAATAAAAAGTTTTTAAAAAAAAAATTACTCAATTAATGAGCAATGTTTTGCAGAACGAGTGACATGGAGCCATTGTAACATCACATGCAGGATCCTGCTTGAATCTCGGCTATCAGTCTATGTTTAGCACTCATTCATCCAGCACCGTACTGTCGCTTGTGAAACTTGTATTCACCCACATTATTGTACTTTTTCAGGGCAAAATTTAAACATGTTCACATGGTTGTCCGCAATAAAAATGTTGCGAACCCAAATCATTAAGTCAGTTGCCAAAGCATTCCGAAGCGAGTAAAAAGTGTAACCATTGCTGATCTAGCATCAAGATATATGTAATCATCCTACCTCAGTGATTTGTATTGTCCTCAAAAACAAGGATAAGGTTTGATACTTTAAAGAATTTCTCTGTGGTAGCCACATATTTTGTATGATGGTGTAAGATTTGCATATGAATCTATGAGAAGCAAATGCAGGGTGACACTCTTAACAAAATTTGTGAAATGACAAAACTTATTTTTTTGTTCTCATTAAGAAGACACAGGATCAACAACTGATGAAGAATTCAAGGCAAACTGTGTATGGTTCAAAAACATTAAGAGAGGAACCGGTATCCAAGCTCAGACATAAAGGCAGCTGAGAACTTCATCAGTGTATTCAAAAAGCTTGTGAATTCTGAGGGTTAGCTGCCACAGAATGTTTATAATTGTGACGAGATGGATTTCTTCTGGAAAAGCTGTTGAAGCGAATATATAATAATACATATTATTATACATATTATTATACGTTCATATTATTATACATATTATTAGATGTTGAAGCGAACATATAATATTATAAGGCAAGAGAAGGTGTTGCAGGTCCACAAGCCAATGAAAGATCGTCTTATACTGTTGTGCTGTTATATGCACGCAAGTGGCTATTTGAAAATTAAGACTGCAGCTCCTTTATCATTGGACAACTTATGACCCTTCAAGAATTATAAAATCCAGAAGAGCAGGCTGAATGTAATGTGTCAGTCCAACAACAAGGCTTGAGTGACATGTGACCTTTTTTAGGTCAGTCTAAAAAAAATATTTGTTTGAGATGAATTAGCCACTCCATCCCTTGCTTGTTATGGACAATGCTCCTGCATATACTTCACAATTAGATGATGACCTACTTGAAGTATTTGCACTAATCAAAATCTAGTTTCTGCCTCTCAACATCACTCAGATTTTATTATTAAAGATTTAAACTTTATTATTCTCAAGAATAAAAAATCATGGTGTAAAAATAGTAATTGTTTAACTCTCTGGAGAGGGGTGAAAGAAATTCTGTTGCACTTTTTTTCATAAAGTAATATATTCTGAGAATTGCCTATTTTGGTAGCAGAAAAAGATATTTTTAGCTGTTATATAGAAATCAGGATAACTAGTTGCATTCGTTTCTCTTTCAGGTGACTAGTGATGTTTTTCTTTAAAAATTATTCGTCTGCCTACTTAACTCTGTGTATTTAAAATACAGACTAAAAAATAATCAGGAGAAGTTTATGATCATATTGATGTAGTCAGAACTTTCATTATTTTGATATTTTTATTCTGTGGTTATCTTGCACTGGTAATTTGGATGGTAGAATTAGAATGGTAATTTCTTTAGTAAGTATGATAGTATCTAGCAAGTGTGATATATTTTACCCACTCCATTTTCGATTCTGATTTTTAAAAGAAATTAAATCTTGGAGCAAAATAGTTGCTATTTGAAAATGGTCATTCAGTTCAGTCCTAATAAGATGCATATAATGCACCGTGACAGTATTTTTTATGACACAACATTTATTTGCATAGCTACAAAACTGTACTTCGTCATACACTGTAGTTGTAGGTACTTTTAGCAATTGTTATTTCTGGTCATTATCTGAAAATACAATACAGAAAACAATGCATAAATTAAATAAACATTAGTTCTTGCACCATCTCCCTGTGAAACATTGAGTTTGCATTACATTATGGAGTAAAGTTTCATACAAAATAAACTCTTTGCATATACTTATTTCTTCTAGAGGTCTTAAAAATGTTTCAAGTTCTCTTTGTCTATTTAAAGCAAATGATAGCATTCTTTGCAAATGCTGCTTGGTTTGAGAGTTTCTTCATCTACTTATTTATTCGCAATCAATTAAATTCTTTGGGTTTTGAAACAGTTGACCTTTTGCTGTAAAATTTATTCATACAAAAGACCTCCTAATGAATCTATTGCTATGAAAACTTACCAGAAACATTTTGGTTGAATTTGTTAAATTTTGGAATACTACTGCCATCTATTACTTACTGTGTTGCAGTAAGCTTTTAGACATTTTATGAGTTTTTGCCAATTTATCACAGAAACTTGTTTCTGGTGTGCTGGTTACAGAAATTTGCTAGTTCTGTTTTGTATTGTCTTTTCGAGAACTTTTCTGAAAAATAGCAAAACATTTATTTTACAGACTGTATTTAGTATTTATGCAGTAGTACCTTTTTAATCTGTAAGAAAGTGGGTATTTTTTGTGAATTTTGTTCTCATTTTTTATGTGTTTTTGTTTATTTGTAGATGGAAGACATTTTGAAACAGTGTGTGGGAATGTTTCATACCTATTTAAGAGGTATCATTGTGTTTCAGGGACCATAATTGTTACATCTTTATTTGCATCCTATGCTTTAAAGTAATACAATCCTTTTTGTGAGTTCAGAACTACATCGGTTTGGGCAAAAATTCAAATCAGGAAAAATGCATAATGCATGTAATCACTGCAGTTCATGACATCTATAATGAATGATGGATGTTCATGAATATGGCAATTAATACTTCTCATTTCCTACATTTTCTTTTTCATATTTATCATTTTATGCATTTTCTCCCTATTACATAGTTTGTTTTCCCTGCTAAAAAAAAAAAAAAAATTTTTTTTTGAATTTTTAGCTGAATTTTTTATTAGTAGGATAGTTTAGTTGATATCTATACCAGTTCTTTTATAAACGTTTATGCAAGAAAAAAATCCATCATCACATGAAAAGTGTTCATGTGACAATCCGATTTACTTGTAAATTCCTTTTACAAATGGATAAGATTATTGCTCCTTCATTAACATTTTCATTTGTTGTTTTAATTGAGGTAAATTTTCAAGTTCAGAATTTGATGGTTAATATACTTGAATGATTTGGATTCCAAGAATTGTTATTTATTCAAAGAATATTGGAATTTGTTAGTCTGTCAATTATTCCTGAATTTAAATTCTTGAAAATGATTTCAAATTTCCTTATGTAAGAGATTGCTTTTAAGTTCTTGCAGTAAATCTAGTTAAATGAAAAAGACAATATTACTTGCACATGTTTTGCACACAGTGCACAATATTTTTTAAAGTGGGAATTTTATTTTATTAATTTTTTAAATTATCTGAGTTTTATTCATGTTAATGTAAAAATGCAGCCAAACCCTGAAAATATTTACCTATCATTGCCCTTAATTTCTTAATTCTGCTTAGTATTTTTGTTTGCAATAATATGCTGACATAGCTGTTAATTTTTGATTCACTATAACCTAATCTAAATTTTGGATTTGCATGAAGTAGCATAAAATTTATTTTCTAAAGGAAGTTTTGCTGTTTTTATCTTCTGTAGCAAGGGATTGAAATAAAAATAGCTTTTCATTAAATTAGTGATTGAACAACTTTAAAACAAGGTTTTCCTATTGATTTGAAATACAGTTATATATAAGGAACTAAAATAGACATTTGTTATGCAATTGAGCTAATAATAAATTTCCTCTTTTGTTCTCAGCAATGAGTGATAAATGGATTATTTGTTTGTTTGTTATTCCATTTGCAAACTAAAGTTAAAATGTTTGGTAGGGGTAATATTTTAACAGGATTTTCAGTCTGGATATTGCTTTTCATTAATACATATGCAAGTTTTCTGTTACCATTTATGTATTTATTTACTCCTTATTTTATTACTATATTGATGTGTGTCTGATGTAATTAAGAGCAAACAATTTGATCTCTGAAAGAGATTCATAAGGAATTTGAATTATTCTTCAGGAAGAATATTTTCTTTGAAATAATTTTTAAAAAACCTTACGAAGAGAATTTGCAAATACATTTAAAACACAGGCTACTTCAAATGTTCTTGTATGTAATATAACGTGTGTTAAATATGTTGGTCTTTGATGCCTACTGATCTTGTTTAAAAAAATCACTAGTCAGTAATAGTGTCCTTCCCAGGTACAGTTAACCCTAACTTTGAGTGTTTGTGTTAAAAAATTTTGCTTTTATGAAAGATAAAAATCTGTACCTTCTCTAGTTGACAAAATAAACTAAATTTTTTGCTTTTATTAAAAAGTGTACTGAAAAGTGAAAGTGTAGTTTGGCATTCGTTATATGTAGTAATTGCTGAAAAATATGATTAACTGTAATATAAAGCCTGAGAGTTTAAGGCAATTTGGAGGATGAAACATGAGAATCACTGCTTTAGTGTAATTTATGTCAATGTAATAGGAAGTTTCTTAAAAGCTTGGGTAGAGGGTAATTAGTTGTTTCTCTGAAGTAAAAAAAAATATCGAATTGTATCATGTATCCAAAAAAAATGCAGTGTTTCACATATGTAGAAAATGGTTTAGTCATTTGGTTTGTTGAAGCAGAAAGCATAAAAAGTGCAATACCATACCCAGGAATCAAACACTGGACCTTCTGATCGCCAACTGGATATGCTTCCAGTTATACCATAATCTTGTAAGGAGGGAGGAAATACATTAACATTCTCTGTCGCTTAAAAGACAAATGGGGAGTAGGTACCCTGTCACCAAATTCAGTGGACAAATCATCGTCCACCATATTTTAGTTTGGGTACCGTAGTAGAGTGATGAGATTTATCAAAGCAGGACAAATGTGATGTCCCTCTGTTGAGGTTTGAACTCTGGATCTCTTGATTGCCAGCCAGACCTGCTTCCACTTACATCACACAGGTATGTGGTAAAGAGAATGACAGTATCTTACAATGTGATCTTTATATTTTTCGTCCTTATATTTATTGGCAACAAATAAAGTTTTCCTGTAATTTACTGTCTCATTGGCAAGTATTTACCCAGTTTACATGACATTTGAAAATACTCTTGTTCCTCTTGAGGGTTAAACAACATCCCTTGTTGAGTTTACTTTATATTTTCTGCACAGAATTAGGATGTATATGCCTTGTATGACCCCCCCCCCAAAAAAAAAACTGTATATGCTGATAATTTAAAAAAAGTTTTTGAATATATTGTGTTCTAAGCTGATTTTTGAGTAGTATTCTGTTAGCATTTATGTGCATTATTATACTGACTTTGAACAAATGTTGCAGTGGATAAAAATTTCTGTAATGTACTGATGCATAAAAAAATATAAACATTTAATATATTGTTAACTAATACTAATGTGTATTTAAAAATATGTGGTTTGTATGATTAATATAATGAGTAAGTTACTAACTTAGCATAAATGCATAGCTATGAATATGTTTGACAATATATTTTTTAAATTTCTTGGAGTTATTGACATAAATTAATAATTTTTATGTAATTTATTACAGTTGAGCCCAGAAGAGGAAGAAAGAAGACGAATTAGAAGAGAAAGAAATAAATTAGCTGCAGCTCGCTGTCGAAAGAGGCGCATGGAGCTTACGAGTAATTTAATGAATGTATGTTAAGAATCCTATAAATGTTTTAATTACTCTTATGCTCAAAAAGCACATGGAAAATGCTTATTAGACATTTCTGTTTGAAATAGAAAAAAAAAAACATATTTTTAGTACCTTATTACCTTTAAAGTGACATCTATAAGAAGACAAGCACTTATTCTGATTCTCCTGTACTAAAGTTTCCAGGAGCAATTTAGGTATCTGCTAAAAACTGGATGTTATGAGATTCTAGATATCTTGAATTGTGTGAAGATATTTTTTCCAGGAGCAGTTCAAGTGTTGTCTGTCATAGATTGGAAATCGAATTTTAGATAACTTGAACTGTATGAAAATACTGACCTTTCTCAAACTGTTTTTGATAAGAAAGATCATTGGGGCAAAGTATAAGAAATCTGGAAAATCTTGTGGTTTTGTCATGGCAGAGATCTGTGTTTTATCAAAGAAACACAACCTTCTTTAACGTCTTTTGCTGAAAGTGTACTAGTTTGCCAAATGAATGAACAACCTGAGTTTGCATTAGGCATTTTGTCACCTTGTTCAACCCCACCAGTTGTGCTGGCCTTGGCATCATGACATAAACTATATTATCCAGAGTATTGTTACTTATACATTTCTTCTGTGGAAAATATACTAAATATCCTCTGACAGCCTTTTTAAATAGAGTATATTTGTTAATTTGCTGAGTTGTTAAAGATAATTCATCTTAAGTAATCTTATGTAATTTGTTTTATACCATTATCCGTTAAACTGCTTATTGTTGCCGTAAGTCTAATCAACCCACCCACATGGATTTTTTTTAAGTTGTGAAAAGTTATTAAATATTAATTTTGTGAGGTGTAAAAATTAATAGAAGTAATCATGAATTTCCTCTTTTAATAAAATATTAGTTTAGAATGGTGGAAGATTTACAATATTGAAAAAATAAAATATTGTTTTCTTAATAAGAGTTTGTTAATATTTTGTAAATTGAGATGTACTTTAACTCTCTGAGTGACATGGCTTTCTGGATCTGCTGATGAAAACCTGTATGTTAACAATTTCTATTAGCTAAAATTTTATAACTAATTTTAGTCTGTTTTTACAAACTTCCATTCACTAAAATATTTACATTATTGAAGAAAGTAAAACGTTTAAAATTATAATCTAATACGGTCAAACCTCACTTAATGAGCAGCTGTTGTGATATGTGATTTGCATAATGAGCAAAATAAAATAAAAAAATTTTAAAAATAACTTCTCTAATGAGAGAGATTTTGCATAAGAAGTTATGATATTTTGCAGAATGTGTGACATGGAGGCATCATTATGTTATATGCAGGATCCTGGTTGCATCTCATTTATCAGTCTGTGTTGTTTAGTGCATTTTCAGCTAGCATCTCACAGTTGCTTGTAAAAGTTATATTCAGATGCATTATTGTGCATGTTTTTAGTGCAAAATTAAGCATGCATGCAAATGTTTCTCCCCAAAGAAAATGCCGCAAGGAGACAGGTAAGAGAAGAAAAATCACTGTGTAAGTCAAACACCAAATCATCGAGAGATGAGAACAAGGTGTGAGTGTGGCTGACCTAGCACGCACATATAATCAGTCTACATCAAGGATTTGCTGTACCCTTAAAAACAATGATAATGTGAAGGAGGTAGATGCTTCAATAGCCATGTATTTTCAACAATGTTGAAAAGCTGTTGTGATTTCTCATTTGTCTAACGGTAACATCAAAACAAGCCCGTGAAATTCATTATGGCAAGGAATGCAAGATTGCGCCTGTTGTTGGCAAGAGCCTTGAGCACCATACAGGTGACAGTACGAGTTTGCTCAATTCCGCTCTCAATTTTGATGGAGAGCGTGCTGGGGGACGGGTCCGAGGATCTCCCACTCCTTTTCCTCTACCACCGACCTCTCAGGAGGGCTTTCGACTTGCCACATATTTAGAGTTCTCCCATGTCACACCGACTCTCTACATTCACAAACATCCTTCTCCAGGATTCGAACCCAGGCTCATCGGTACCACAGTAGGCTGCCCTAACCACTATACTGTCTAGGTGGCAATTTTAATCCCCTGAGAGTTACAGATGTAAAATTTTGTATCAAAGGGAGATACTAAAAGCAGGGGAGACTATTGCATTATGCAATGAGTTACCCTAACTTACTGCCTAGTAGCTGCTGCCAAGTTCCACATTACAAGTAAGATGTGGGAACAAATTATGCTCATTAAACAAGGTTCCACTGTGTATACCAAGTTATGAAAAATTCTTATGACCAAGGGCATAATGCCACTTATGGGGATGTTAAACAAATCTTAGTGCAATAAAATAGATTATTCTTTGGTTAATGAGCTGTTTAATTAGAACCTCACTTTATCTAAAAAATCCTTACTTCAGACAATTTCTCAAAGTTTAAAAAAATAAAACGCATAAAAGAAAGAAATAACTGCCATGAATAACATATCTTCAAATATGTGAAAGGATATTTTTTAGCTTTGTGAAATGTTAAAGTAACTTCTTAAATAATTGAAAATGTTTCATTATTATTATTTATTTGGGAGAGTTTCTTATTTAGATCAAGATATTGTTTAAAATAAATTTCCGTAACTCAGCCATTGGTTTAATATGAAGCCATGATGTAGGTAAAATTTTGAATAGTGTTTGTAAATAGGAATTTAATGGAAAACTTGAGCTTTAAATGAAGTGTCTGTTAAAAGATTAGTGTTGCATTCTAGTTTTCAAAATATTATCCTTCCCAAGTATTTTTCAAGGAAGTATCATTTAGACTAAACTCTGGGTTATAATCTCATTATAAAAATTTAAAAGGAATTAATAGAGTGACATCACATTTATTTTTCTATTTATCTGATGAAATATGTAGATTGTCTTGAACTGGAAAATAATAACTGTTATATTACTCTTATGAAACTGGATGGTGAATCAGCTGAATGAGCTAAAAAAACAGTGATCTGTGCTATGAGACTGGCTAACATAAATTAAAAAGCTGGAATTTACTCTAGAAAATTTAAAGAAATATAAAACTGCTTCTTAACAAAAAGTTACTTTGAACCATTTTATGACAACTACCACTAAAATTGAGTAGCTTTCCTTAAAACATAATTAAATAAATGGTATTGAACATAATGTGCCTGAGTCTTTCCTGCACAAAAGATCAAAGTCATCTGGGATTATAAGTGATCTTAGAATTCAATATATATGTTTCTGTAAAATAAAATTTTTGTACCTTAATAAGAAAGTAAATTTAAATGCACATTCATTATTTTGATGCATTTTTCCATTTATTTTTAGGAGACTGATGGCCTTGAAGAAAAAAGACAAATTCTTCAACATGAAATTGCTTTGCTCACATCCCAGAAGGAAGAACTTGAATTTCTTCTGGAAGCTCATAAAGCAACATGCAAATTGACAAATCAACATTCTCACCAGTCAAAAAATAAACCTCTTGATACAAAGCCTTCATTAAATAGGCCAAAAACATACCCCCGTCCGGATTCATTGCCTTTATCTTCTAGCTATAATAATCCAGATGGATGCAATTCTCTGAAGTCATCTCCTGATCTGTCAAATATCAACGGTTTGAACACTTCTTTAAATACACCTTCAACTGCTATGTTTGCATTTGAATCTCTTTTGGATGGGAGTGGAAACACTCCAGTCTCCAGCAGTGGCTTGCCTTGTGTGATATCATCATGTGGTGGTCAGCAACGAAGTTCAAGCAGTGATTTGTCTAGTCCAGATTCAATTGCTCCACCTAAGCTTGTTTCTTTGTGATGTGATCATTTTTATGGCATTTGAATATAATTTTTTGCATAAGTAATTCATAATTTTCATCATGTGACTGAAAAAAAAATTTCCTGATCATTTTACTTAAATTTTAAAAGTACTTATCCATTATAGCGTTGCTTGAAATTGCTTTCAAATGAATTATTTTTGTTAAATTTCTAATTTAGTTGCCAAATTATGTGATGTGAAAGATTGTTTTTTGAAAATAATTTTACTTACACATAACAAATATGAGCTCTATTTATTCTTAAATTTTTTTTGCAGTGTATCACAAATAAAGCATAGGGTGTAAGGAATGTTAAAACTAGCGTCATAGTTTACGTAATTGGTACAGCTGCTGAGTGCATGAAGTTTTTTTGATTATGTTACATGCGTTACATAATACAGCTGGCAATCTAATACAATTCATAAAATTATTGCATTAAAAGAGTGTTTTAATTATGTATTAGATTGATGATAAATTTGCCTCTAAAGATAAATAACTTTAAAAAAATATATTCTTAAAAATTAATTCATTTATTTATAACATTAAAAACAACTTTAAAATTTGTCTAAATTCAACGTGGCTCTTTATGAGGGGAGTTTATATTTTAATAAATGATATGTCAGTGTTCTTCTTTTCATTCCCCCCCCCAGATTATTTTGAGTATAAATTAAGAAATATTTGTATATATTCCAAAAGGTTATGTACTAGTGTCTTCTACAGACACTTCCAGATAAGGTAATTTATGATAAATTTGCCTCTGAAGGTAAATAATTTAAAAAAAGAAAAATATTCTTAAAAATTAATTCCTTTATTCATAACATTAAAGCCAACTTTAAAATTTGGCTAAATTCAACATAGTTTTTTTTTAAGGGGGAATTGCTAACATCATATTTCAATAAGTGATATGTTGTCCTTGATCATTTCAAAAAATTAATTCCTTTATTCATAACATTAAAGCCAACTTTAAAATTTGGTTAAATTCAACATAGTTTTTTTTTAAGGGGGAATTGCTAACATCATATTTCAATAAGTGATATGTTGTCCTTGATCATTTCATCCCCCCAGATCGTTTTGAATATAATGTAATTACAGCAGTATCAAGAAAAATATTGTTGGGAAAAGAGACATCTTTTCTATTTTATTGCTTTTTGAAAGGTTTAAGGCATCCCTTTTTTTTTAAATTTCCATGCTAAAAGTTTACCTAGTTATGAAGCAAACATTGATAAAAAATTTATTTTGGTCAATAACATAAAATCCTTAATTCATGCAGTAAGATGTTTTAACATTTTAACTCTTTGCTTCCAGCATATCATGCTTCAGTTTCTGTCTTTGAGCCAATTGTATTTTATTTCCTGAAATGGAACATTTTATTTGAAATTCTAAATTATTATGAATTACCTCAGAATCCAATTAAATAAAATTAAATATCTTTAGTGTTAACCTTATTCCTGCGAGTATTATTTACTGTTTTATTCCATGAATGTAAAGCATGCTTTTTTATAGTGTGTACAGAACTGTTTCACACCGTGTGGCTTTGCATTTTGTATATAAATATAAAAAAGTTATAGCAGGCATAGATATTTAAAGTCTGTAGGAGCACGAGCATTATTACTAATGTTGCATTTTAACCTATTCTTAAATTTTATTTTAATTGTAGATTTTATAAATTTATTTACTATTTAGGTGTAAATTTATTATAAGATATAACATTTAGTGAATATATGTAAAAAATCTAGGTATTTCTGCGAAAAGCAAATTTTGTGGTTTTGGTGGGGGGGGGCCTTAATTTTTTGCGTGAACATTGATGTTTAGTCCTCGAAAGTCATGCACTCACTCAGATTGCATTTGCAGCAAAGAGGTTAAAAGCCAAAGTTAATTAGAATCGTGTCTAAAGAAAACCATGGGTTTCTAACATGGGTTCTAAACATACTAATGATAAATTTAACCTCACAAGTAGAATTCTAGTAAACATTTCGACTAGAATAATATAAATAGCATTTATCATTGAACAAATGACTAACTTTTTGCATTATACTGTTGGTAGGCGAATACTTTTACTATAAGTCATAGGATGGACAAAAATTTTGCATATGTGTGAAGTATAAGTAGTTTATTGTACAATGAAAAGTGCTATCAAAATTACTTATTTAAGCTGTTAATTAGTAGGTGGCAACATTTCAGCTAATATTTAAAAAAGTATAATAGTAAGTGTAATTTTATTTATAGAAGAAAACTTAATTTTTGGTGACTTAATTTGGGGAGATTTTTAATCCTTAAAAGTGCTTTCTTATTTGGTATTATTTTTTGATTTATTAAAATTAATGGAGCTAATGAATCTAATTTGGAAGCAAGGGTGGAAAATTCTGTAGCATTAATGGCAGTCAAAAATTAGTGTTAAATTTTAATACATTTATATTGAAAGTAGGTCCACGCTCTATAAATATTTCGAGAAGCTCTCATATAGCATTTTTGTTAAGACTGTTTGACATTAATATTTGAAAGAATTTATTTTTTCTATAACTATGCATATAAGTTCATAAAAGCATATTTAGGATAGACATTTTTGATATATATGTATTTTTGTATATTTTTATTCTCAGGAAATATTCTGAAATATAGACTAGTCATAAGAATCTTTTTGCTGGAAATGTTGTAGTATTTACAAAGAACACTATTGAAACCTGTTTTACGTGTGATGTAAAAAGCATTGGTGGCATTCTATATTTAATAATGTGGATTTGAAGTATTTTTAAAGGTATTTTCATAGAAATTATTCAGGTTATATGCATAAGTCAGCCATATACTTGTATCAGTTGCTTAGAATGTATTCCAAGTTGTCTTTCTGATACTCACTCCTTTGATTCTCAACTTTCTGTTGAAAGATAAATATTTGATTATTCCAATTATCAATAAGTACTTTGCTTATCTATCTTTATTTATGTAGAAAATTTGTTTTTGGGGAGGGAAGCATAAGACCTTTATTATAAAATGATTTACTAAAACAACTAATCTGAAATATTTAAACTTCTTAAAATGCATTTTATTTATATTTATTGTTTGTAAGCCTAAGTGATAAAGATAAAAGCTGATTCTTTTTTAAAGCAAATGCTGTGTTATACACAGTGATACATATTGTCACAGAGAAAGCCATTATTTAGCAGGAATTATCTCCATGTGTTAAGAAGTCAAATAGCAGGATGTGAAGTGTTTATTATTTAAATCTGATATTATATTTAACTAAAGAGCTACATTGTTTACATCTGACTCTTTATTGGTTACATATTTCAATATGGTGTGCAAAGTCTAGAAGGGATTCTTTTGCAGTATGAAATTTTTGGTAGTTCCAATAATTTTATTAAATAAATAATACTGCTTCAAAACTGATTATGTGCACTATTTTTTTAATTTCTTTTTCTGCTAATGATTTTAAAATTAATTTTCATATTAAACCTTCCATAAAAATTCAGATTGATCAATATCATCATTCTGAATTGCATGTTTTCCCTTTTTTTATTAGACAAGAAAATATTGAACTTTTCTTTTCTAGAGTTAGTGACAGTTTTCTTAGCACTCATGGATACATAATCAACATCTGTTCTCATTTTTTCTCCTTCTAAAGTATAATTGTTGTTGTAAAAAATTTAATAGTATGGCCCTAAAAAGAAAAAGGGGAATATTTCTTTTTTGACTTGAAAAAAAGAAAGAAATCTGATTCAGAATTCTTTTATTGGAAGTTATTGGTGACTGTAATATTGAATTTTATTATGCATACTGTTTTCAGATGGTTTAGTCAAAGGTAAGTGGCTCAATATAAAATTTGCTTTAAATACAAAGTAACATTTTAAATGAACCAAATAAAATGTCATTTTGTAGTTGATTGATAGTAATATCTACTTGAAAGCCAAGCAGAGAAATTGAATGATGATGTAATTTGCTAATGTAGAAAGTGTCAGAGATATTTTTAGCTTTATTTCCATAATATTTTATTTCAATTTGTAGTGCACATCTAAAATGTAATGCGTGCTTTTTTGAATCCCCCCCCCAGCAACCTAGGTCTATAAAATAATGTGAATGCTTTTAATGGAAGTTCTCTCATTATATTTAAACCAAAAATTAAAAGTATGGAAAATGGTTAGGTTTATAAATTATTACATGATGTAAAAAAACATGTAATACTTTTTTACATTGTTAAGAAAAAGTTGTTTTTCATCTGCCTTGTTCTGTGCAAGTTGTACCATCATATAGTTTTAGGTTTCTTATTTTTATTAACATATGCTAAAAACTTGGAATTTCTGCCCAGTAATTTAAATTTGGAGCTGTACATTCAGTGCTAGATTATGAATCGGTGCAGCATGCTAGTGCTTAGATTTATATTTGGCTAGTTGAAAATTAGGGGAGTCTTAATAACACTGGTTAACTTGAATATTGTCACATTGAATTACTCTTAATTTTTATACGGTGAGCACAAAAACAATCCTAGGTTTTAAAAGGGTTTAACTTTAATACTGAAAAGACTAATCTGCCCAAATTTTTTTACTATAAACTTATAAAGTTTTGGTGATACGGATTTGAATCACAAGCATTTGTTATGCACATAGCTGTTATGTGAGAAATATAGATGGGGTTATTCAGCTTCAACTGCTTATTATGGTGTAAACATTCTTTGTGGCTGTGGAGTCACAATATTTGATGTCATTGCTTTGTAGCAGTGGGAATTATGCCTAGCAATTTTGAAAAGAAAAATTTTGATTCATTTTATGATATATTAGAAATCTTGTTTTTAAGCTCACCCTGTGTATTACATGGTTTAATTGTAATCAAAAGTTATATATATAATTGAAGTAAATAATTCTTTGCTTTTAAATCGTATATTGCTAGACATCAAGTTTATTAAACATCATTGAATTTCTATCTTGATCTTTTGATCTTATTTCTTGTAATATTTAATTGCATAATTTAAAAATGTACATTTACTTTTTTATCAAAAATATCTAATTCGAGAATTCTTCAAAATGCCAGGGGCTTTTCTTGCTTTTTTTCTTTCATATGTAGAGTGTTTGTATTATTTATAGAAAATTGTCATGAACATTTTTCTTTTGTTTAAAGTCTTTCTTTTATACATACTTTTTCTTTCCCTTTTACAGAATTTATGTAAAAATTCTATTTATAAAACCTAAATTTTAAGTGTATAGAAATTTTTAAAATAAATTTGTTTGTATTCAGTAGATTTATGGCTAATTTTTTTGTTAAAATTGCATTTCATATTGTTTGTTATTGGTAAATAATTACTATTGAGTTGTGTGTTTAGGTACTGCATACAGTGTTTAGATTTTGAATGTGTGGTATGCACGCAAACATTTGTGATAATCATATTTCTATATTAAGCTTTGGCTGATAAGCTTTGTGTATTTTCCTCTTTGTGTAAAATAAAATATTGTGAATGTCGAAACTTTATTCTGTGTGAATTTCAGTTTGAAAGTGAATACATATTTTAGAACTAGTTTGAGTACATATAGTTTGATAAATCATGTTTTGGTTTTTCCAGTTAATTTTTATGAGATATGGTTAACACTTAAATGATATTTACTGCTGCATAAATTAGTCAAAAGATTGTAATATGTGATTTTAGATAAAAGTGAAGTGAAGTAGACAATCGTCCAGGTTTTGCACAGTAAAAAGTCTGAAGAAATCTGCAATTGTCCAATATATGAAATATCTGGACCACAAGGGGGAAAAAATTTCCCCCTTTTTCAAGAGAAAGGTGTTCCATAAAAATGATTTTTCTCCTAACTAACTGAGATTTCTGTATATCACTTTCAAACACTTACTGACTAGGGGAGTGGTTCTCAATCTTTTTTACCATTGCTAGATTTACAGTCTCCCCCCCCCCTTCCAAAACTTGAAAAATACGTACACATGTATTTAAATTTAGATTATTTTTAATGTGTTTTATAAATTTAACAAGAAAATATGGCTAAATACCAAAACTTGAATAAAAGTAGTTTTTTATATGTATAAACTAAAATGAAATATTTAACAAGTAAATAAAAGGTTGATCGTAACCCCCTTGAAACTATGAAATTCAGAATTGGGCTACGAAATCTCACCACAACAAATGACAATATGCTGATTGACGTTAGCTGTAACCCCGCTTTGAGACGGTGGTGGTATTAATATTTTTTTGTCATCTAAACAATAGGGGAAGTCTTAAGACATATTTACATAGAATGGAATGTTGTTCATATTGTTTTACTTTTGTTGGCATAGATAGCTCTGAAGAAGAGAATAATTATTATATTCCAAGGAATTTAAGTTCAGTTAACAGAAAATTGCTCTCTTGGTTATTTGTCTAATTTGAAATAGCTTATTATTTTGTTCCATTTGTTATTCATCTTATCAAAATTGCATAGTGTCTTTGATCTACTCTTTCGCTGAAACTGTACGTTCTTCAATCAGCCAATGGATATTGGAATTTAAGCAAGCTCTGAAATGCAGATACAAAGTAACTTTTTAAAAATTAATACAGCAATAAGACTATTCAAGAATTCTAGAAATGTATTAACGTAAAATTTCATAAATGATCTGCATAATCATAAGATGACATCTCTGCAGATATTTCTTTATTGTTTGCATATTTTATGGCCTGCTACCAAATTTCATGATGATGAAAGTTGCAAATCTGAAGGTTTACAAATACCACATGCGACATTTTCCAGTTTATAGAATATGAGAAGGTATTGATAGAATTGTAAAGGAAGATAATAGAGCTAAAATTTAGTTTTCAATGGCAATGCTTTAATCATCAATCAATTAACAAAGCTTAAAATATCTGCAGTATATTTTTAAATCCAGAAAATATCACCATCTTGTCTTCAAATCACATTTTAATTTCAGGTGGTGATGATTGAGTAAAATTTTTTTGATGCAAAATACCTCCTGAAAGACGAAGTTCGACCTCAGATCTAGTGAATGCCTTCCCATATGAGAGGAAATTTTGCAGATTTTCAAGAATAAACAGCTATTGTTTATACTTGTTTGCTTTAAGACATAAAATGTAGGAACATTTTTAACACATACAAGGGGGGGGGCAACTATTATGTTAAACTCTTCTGAGTAAAATAACTCAAACTCAAAAAGAGATTTGAAATAGAGCTATTTATTTAATTATCATCCTGATGGTTATATACAACCTAAACAGAACAAATATTTAAGTCAAATTTAAATATTAAACTACAAGACTACCCCTATAAGCTTTGGTTCAGACCATGAGCAATTGCAGCTAGCAGAGCTAAAGCTCAAATAAGTGGTATAGTTGCTAGGAAAGTACAATTGAGACAGCAGTAGCTGCCTAAAGCTCTCGTGAATTACAGAACTCTTTTTCTAAATATATTAACTGAATTTGCTGGTGATATCCACAGACAATAAAAGCAAAATCATAAAACCCTACAAACATTGACCATTTATTTATTTTACATAGAGAAATCGAATAGTGATCTTTGCATCTACATACGTTTTGAATGATGCCCTTTAGTTTGGGTGGTCATTAGTTTACAAGGAGAAAAACTAATCAAAGTTACAAATAATTTTTGTTTGCTAGTTTCAGCACATAATTTAATGGATACAATCACCTTAACGAAGTCCTAGTAGGGAAACCATGCATCGAGTCTTAACGAGGATCTAAAGTTGTAGAAATGCAGGAAGAAAATAAAATGAAGCCCAGGACTTGTGAATAAAATGGTCTTTCTAATGAGAAGGAGAAATTTGCCTCAAAGAGAACTGTTCACCAAACAACTAGAATACAAAGTTGCAAACAGGTGATGTATGCATCATAATCTAAACCTGGGAGAGAGCTGAATAAGTTCTTCGACCAGTCAGGAATGTGAGCGATTAGTGATGACTATGTCAAATTTCGTATGTAGGAGAGAGCTGAAGAAATTCGTCAGTCAAGGAAAATCATGAATTTGGATAATGTGGAACTTTTTATGAATTTACAGGTCAAATTTTAGGAAGAAAATTTATTAGAGAAGTATTCTTGAGGAAGTGGATACTCGAGGGCCTAGTCTGTATCAATAAGTTCGTATTTGAAATTGTCAGCGTGCGGTGCGATGTCGTTATCTATGGCTCTGTTGAAGAATTTTTTATTCAGTATCTAGATATGATATATTATGGGATCAATTTTTAGATCTATCTGAGAATTTCTAACGAAGCTCTAATGATTTTTCTCATAGAGGTGTTGTGAAAAGACTGTAAAACTTATTGAAATATATTCTGATAGCAAGTAAGGCCTAAGTGAGAGTGGATCAGATGACTGCAGTGGAAATAAAGCGTATTTCCACTTTGCGAATTGCAATACAGAGGAGCTATCATGAAGGCACTTAATCTTGGTAGCCATCCCAGAGCTTTGTAAATAGAATTTGTTATGTGAGCATTCCAGATGAGCGCTTCGTTAGAACGGACTTCCAGATAGTTTGCTGTGGCGATCGGGAAATTTTTTCATTAAACAGACAGATCTTGTATGATGCATCTTTTCTTGTCTGCAGATGACAAGATTTTTGATTTTTACTCAATGATTTTGGCCCTCCAGTTTGAATACCAATCCTCTACCTCACAAATTCTGTTCTTGAGCCTACCGATAACAGGGTCGAGGTTCAGTGATTTCAAAAGGATGGCTGTATCAGACACCTAGCATGGGGTGAGCAGTTTACGTCGGAAAATCCATAACATAAATGAGGTATAGGATCGGCCCGAGAATGGACCCCTGGGGTAGTCCGGCTTAAATCTCTGTATCATCAGAGTAGAAACACCCTTACATGATACTGAAAGCACAATGGCTTAAAAGCGAGTTAATCAATAATACTATTTCTTTACTGATGTTCCTAGGACCAGCTTTAGGCCGGTGCCATGTCTGCCGTTCTAAATCTATCGCCGGTGTCTCCCTAAATTCTAAAAACTTTATCACGCTTAAATTCTGCTATCCAGTGCCTCATCTAAATTCCAAAATGTTTGCCACCCTTATCTTTGCTGTTCGATACTTCTCTAAATTCTAAAACCTTTGCAGTCCCTAAATTATGCTGCCCATTGCGGCCGCACTGGCTTTAGCTTGATATATGCTTTTTATTGAGACGTCCCTGTCGTACTTACCACGTGCATTGCATACTTAACGTGAGTATCACTCACTTTCCTGTTAATATGACTCATGCGAAGTTTATTCTGCATTTGGGTTATAAGGAAAGAGAGCTGCTAGAACGCAGAAAAAAATAAATTTGCAACATAAACTGAATTTGGAAAACCAGTCGGCGCAAAGTTTCGATGAACAGAAACTGATTTTCTCAAGGTGACGGACAACGAAGATAAAGAAACTTCATTAGTTTAGAGATCTAATAGATTCAAGAAACTGATTCCTGAAGTTTCTCCTTGCCAGTCCGGAAAGAAAAATAATAAGTTCAAAAATGCAGCTGAATTAACCACGTTTAATTAATACGACTTCAAAGCTACTCCACCGCAACTGAGATAGAAAAGAATGTAGTATTACACCCACAGAATTCCCGAAGACTACTCCCACCAGGCTACTACCGCTGAAAACTTCTAAAGAATAAACAATTTGATTCATTAGCTGTTGTTATTTCTGAAGATAATGAAATGTATTGTCAAAATAATAACCATTAGCCCAAGGATAAGAGCATGGTCGTCACATCAAACACCTAGCCAACTCGGGAAAAGAACGGCCTCATCTAATGTGCCTTAGACTGGGCGTAACACTGGACAGTTGTTTCCTTGTCAATGCAAGCTTCTTGTTAATGTTCTTCACCAGGACTTTTTCTTTCCGATGTTCTTTAAACTGTCTGTTTCTAATCGGGTGGTCGCGACATCTCAAAGAGGCTTGAGATTTGCGTTGAAACTTTGACACGTTCCTTATTCTTTTTTTCCTCTTTTGGTCCCTTCATCGGTAGCTTTTCGTTTTGATGATATATCCAATCTGGGTCTTTCCTCTTTTTCATCAACCCCGGAATCCTTCATTTTGCTTTGCGAGATTTTTTGCGACGTTCACGCCGCTACTCAACCAACCGACCTTTCGGTTGCACTGCTCATGGCCAGGGTTCTCTCTGATACAGCCTTTGTGATCCCGCTCGTAGCACTTTTTCACCTGATATAAGTTTGCTTTTACAGTGTCGAAAGGCTAACTTCGCAATAGGCTAAATTTCAATTCGAAATTAAATCCTTTCTAAAATCTGTCTATGAAGAAATCTATATATCTATCACTGATACGAAGAAACTTTAATTTAAATATTTATTTACAATATATACAGTTAATAAATCATCTTATCGAATTTTATGAAACAAAGCATAAGGCTTCTTACGCCTTTCCCGTCTAGTGTCTAACATCTAATTAATTTTTTCTACTTCAGGTGGGGGCGCTGCTATCGCTCTATGACATCATATTTCTCTACACTCCCCACCTGAACTCATGGAGTTCACACAATTAAGAAGAATAACAATTAAATTCAAATAAAATGAAAATACTTACAGTTACTTACTGTCACAAATTAAAAAAAGGAAAAACTATTCTTCTGAACATCTACTAAAATATAAAATAAAACAAATTAATCAATTAAACATAAGAAATTATTGAATAATAAGTTCAAAAAGTTCTCCTTAAATATCGGAGTTGATAGTTCAGTCAATAGTTCTAAAGTTTGTTCACAACTTCTAAAGAATATAAGAGCTGTATTGGTCTCTTAATTTGTCCTTTGGACGTCTTAATTAAACAAGAACGAACGTGTTGATCTCGTCCTCTGTATAACTCTATTACCAGACCAAGTTCCCATAAGAGTTTCGACTTTGTAGATCCTTCCAAGAGAACGACATCTCCAACCTTTAATTCTTTACTATGGCTAAGAGTATCCGAATGGTGGGCCGTTCGCAAGTCAAGTAGATATTGTTCCTTCCATCTTTTCCAGAGATGTTCTAAAAGTCTTGTTTGGTCCACTTGTCGTTTCATCAGATAACTTCTATTTGAATTCTTGTCAATCATCTCGATAAAATGAAGTGGATAATTATGATTTTTTCGACCAAAGTTGAGAAAATGTGCTGGTGTCAGAGGCTCTGGTTCTTCCAAGTCATTGTAAGTATAAGTTAAAGGTCTTTGATTTATGACATATTCAATTTCTGTCAAAATAGTAGTCAACTCTTCAAAATGTAATAGGGCTTTTCCAAGTGTTTTTCTCAAACAATCCTTCACAGACTTCACTAAACGTTCATCAAAGTGAGGCGTCTAATCCAAGATGTTATTCTTAATATTTTCATGAGATTACTGTACTTGGAAATATCAAACAATTCATCCTTCTCTTGTAAGATACATTTATACTGTTGGGTACAAGAAAACGTTTTTCTATATTCTAAATTTTCTTCTTCAACAACGTCCACATTACCAGAGGGCCAAAGTTCTGAAGACTGTAAAAGCCAGGGCGGTTCATGCCACCTGATGTTGTTGGCAATTTCAACGCCAAGTTGGCAATTTCTTAAATTAGCAACACTAGTTCCTCGTGATATGAGGTCAGCTGGATTGTCTTTCCCAGGGCAATAATGCCGATTACTGCTTTTAGTTAGTTTCTGAATTTCATAAATTCTGTTTTTGACGAAAGGTTTAAATCTTTCGGGAGATCCGTGAATCCAATAATAAGTTATTTGAGAATCAGTCCAATGGAAGGGGATTACTTCGTAATTCAAACATTTTGCGATTTTATCACTCAACCTGGCGGACAAAAGCGCGCCCAAGAGTTCCAATCTAGGAAGTGTAAGTGATTTCAGAGGTGCAACTCTACTCTTGGAAGCAACAAAAATTGTTTTAAAAGTTCCATTGTTCAAAACTATTCTTAGATATACCACGCATCCATAAGCTTTCAGACAAGCATCAGAAAAGCTATGGAGTTCTATTCGTTTCACATCTACATCTAATATTCCATCTAAATAGTAACGGGGAATTCTGAGGTCGTTCAGTTCTTCAATTTTCTCGTACCAGACTTTCCTTTTATAACTAAGATCAGGTGGCAGTTCTTCATCCCAATCAATTTTGGCAGACCAGATTTCCTGAATCAGACACTTTATTCTAATGGTGAAAGGGCCGTAAAATCCGACAGGATCAAAAATACGCCCTGCAGTTTGCAATAAGAAACGTTTTGAGTTTATTGACGAGGATATGAAATTTGTTAAGTGTTGAGTGTCAAAATAAAAATTATCCTTATCCGTATCCCAGTTAATTCCTAACACTTTGATCGGGACAATTTCAGGAGATTCTTGTATCGAAAATTCTCTGTGATGCCAAATGTCTCTGAGTTCTTTTGAATTAGTATGCCACTTATGTAGTGACGTGCTAGCTTCATTAAAAATGTTCCCAATTTCTAAACTTGTTTTCAGGGCTTGTTCTAAATTTTGTTGACCACCAATAATATCATCAACATACAGATGTTGTTTAAGAGTTCTTCTGTTTCAGGATATATTTATGAATATTTTTTAAGGTGATGCTTAATGGTAGCAGCGAGTAGGAAGGGACTAGACTTAACTCCGAACAAAACTCTTGTAAATCTAAAGGTTTTCAAGTTTTCATTGCTATCATCAGGATCATCTTTCCAAAAGAATCGTGTAACGTCCCTATCTTCTTCATTCAACTTTATTTGTAAAAATGCTTGTGTAATGTCAGCTGTTAAGGCTATCGAATTTTGTCTAAATTTTATCAGTAAATCAAAA
>KK119845.1:0-54676 GCA_000611955.2 Stegodyphus mimosarum
TTACAGCATTTTTTGCACTGTTGGAAAAATTCCACAGGCGATATTTTAAGATTGAATTAATGGCAAGAAATAGCGTGATTTTTCTTTAAAATCCGTTGGAACTTGGAATACAACAAAAAGAATGCATATGAAAATGTCAACGTTGCTTGACTGATGGAATGTTTATGAACATGGTTGCCTGAAAGATGCTTATGTGCTAGTTACAAGAGTTTGGTACATTCTATAAATCTGGCGACTTCTATTAAAGGGACTGCTATAATACGTAAGTACCAAGATTTTTTTTCTGTTGATATAATATTGGCCTAATATTTTCTTTTTATTTCTTACAGTTGGATTTGACTCGTGTCAAAGATTATGGTGATTTTACTCATTACCAGCCAAATGGAGAATTTGACTTGGACGAATTTTCTTCTCAAGTCAATAGCGAGAGATATTCTTGCTGCGATGAAAACTACCCAGACATAACTTACGTCATCAAAATTCGACGCCGGCCAATGCTTCACATATTCAATCTCATATTGCCTTGTGTTCTCATCAATGGCATTTCTTTATTAGCATTTTGTGTTCCTTCAGAATCCGGAGAAAAAGTGACTCTTGGTATCAATACTCTATTATCCCTTTCAGTCTTTCTCGTGTTGGTAAAAGACAACCTGCCACCAACACAGCAGACGCCTCTTATTAGTAAGTAGTGGCATAATAATATTCTTTTTATAATTTTATTTTAGACAGGAAATACTTTATTTAAAACAAAGCGACTCCAACAAGTTTATTTTCTATATTACATATTTAAAGTATACCCAGAAACCAAATAGTGAAGTAATAGAGGCAATCAGTTATCGAATAAATTCTGCATAAATCTCATTCTACACGAGAAAATTCGATAGTTACCAAATAGAAAGTTAGGTCAGGTTACTTGATTAAGGCAAAGCACCTCGAGGGCTATCTGCTTATAGGAAGGGATGCCATCATGGAGGACTTTTTAAGGGAAACTGCCTTGTATCCACGTTACACGTGGTGAAAGTCACGAAAACCAGCCATGCAGCAAGTCCTTTCGCTCTCTTTATGGTTTATTTTTGATTACGACAAAGTACTCGAGGCTGTCTAATCAAGGCGAGGGATGCCTTCGTGGAGGGTTTTCTAAGAGAAACTGATTATTAAACTTTACACTTAAGAAAAAGCGCGAAAACGCCCATGCAGCCAGCCCGTTTGCCGGAATTCCAACCCCGATCAAACTCCATGGTTCAGCGACTTTACCGCTCGGCCACTGGTGGGGCTAACCAATAGAGGGGAAAATACAGTATTTTCTTCTGTTGTTACTTCTGACTTGCTCTGACACAGTTCATAAAAAGACCTAGGGCAGAGTAAAGTCTGCGAGGAGAATCAGGCTGCGCACGGCATACTCAATATTTTTCCACAGAAATAAAAGGAACTGCTTTATCCACTAAGAAAACTGGGAAAGAATATATGAAACGGAACTACTTAGTTTTTAAATTCATGTACAGATTTATTTTTATCTAGATCACGAAGGATTGCATAGTTAAAAATTTAACCGGTAATCAATGCTTTCGTATTTTTCTAGCGGCGTTCCCTGTTCTATATCAAGGACCGATTAACAACCCAAATTTTGTTATTTATTTCCTTGTTTCTATTTCTTAATCTCTTAATAACGTATACAGGGATTGAATGAAATATTATAAAATTCAATTAGATGAAGTCGATTAAATTTTGGTCAGAGAAACATATTCAGAACCGATATTTGAATGATCAAATATGCATATTACATCAGATATTTTGAATATCTGATTCTTCAAATTTAAGTTACTTCTGCAGAAATAAGAAGCACGAAAAGTGTAGCCAGATTTGAAACTTAAAGTTTTCAGAATATGTAAAATTTATTTGCTTAGAAAACAGTAAAAAAAAAGTTTCAGAATTTGCATCTAAAGATATAGGCATTATAAATGAGAGAATTTTCATAACATTCATGCCGCCATTTGACAACTAAATCGTATAAAAAGAATTTAAGAATTCGGTTTAAAAAATGTGCGCTATAATTTTGACTCTGCCACCAGAATGTGCTTTACTTGTTGATCATTATTACCCAAAAAGCGAAAAAGCATTATTGCAATTTATGCAATTAAGCACGAAACTACTGTCATTTATGCGTATCCATGCTTTAAATTTTGAGAGATGGTTGTGTAATAACTCAGCCAGTGCCCCGAATGGCTCTGTTTTGAAGTGATGCGAACCTATATCATGAAAACTATTTGACCTTGGGCGACCGGCTACGGGCCTTTGGACTACTGTCTGTGTGGTTTGGAAATGTTTCCATAAACAGAAATTAGAGAATGATGAACGCCGAAGAAAAGAACAACATCTGTGATCGACTGTCCTGCTTCATTGCGCCCCATAGCACGCCAGAGCTCAGAATCTTCCATTCGTCTTCTGGAAGTCATAGGAATACGTATGTCTTGAAAACAAATTATACGAAAGTTTGAAGCACCTTCTATCAGCACTTACAATCAACTTGTGTAACCCTTCATAAAGCTGTCTTCTTATAAGACTGCCTTCTTTTTGCATATTTCTTGACATAAAAGCGCGATTGGCTGCTACCTAACATATTTGTATAATACTTCTATCTACCTCTGCAGCGAATTGCATCCTCTTCAATTCTGATTGGCTTCCGGAAATTAGCATTTTCCTCTCCGTGCTTAACTTTTGGAAGTGAGTGTATATCATTTAGGTTTTTGTTCTGAAGAACATTGCAGAAACATCGCTAGTTCTAAAAACGCAGAGCAAAACTAAAATCTAAAATGTCTCGATATTTTTATTTCTCATAAGTGTGGCATAAATATAAAATAATGGTAATTCGGGAAGAAACATGTCTTACAGTCTTTTGAAATTCTTCGCTAGTAGTAAGCTTTGAGTTCATTGATTGGGCTAAAGATTATACAATGGACAGTTTATTTTGCTTTTTGATGCAGCAAAGTATGGTGTATATATATATATATATATATATACAAAGTGTAAGAAACTGAGAACATATTTTACACAAAAACCCTTCCACTGATAACTCTGCGGAATGTAATTGAGTTAGATGTACCCTCCTCTTGATGACGTTACTTCAGATTTGACTGAGTTCCTCTTCTTTATTTATTTTTCCGGTTTTGGTAATATATTTTCAAGTTTTTATAGTTTTTAGGTTTTAACTTCCCATTTCTTTAAATTTTTTTTTGTATATTTATACGATATTTTGAAATTTAATAGTATTGGATTTAACTTTTTTTGGGTGTTTGTGTAAAACAGGTTCTAAATTTCTTACGTTTGTCTGTACTGATCAATTTTCAGCAGCATACTGCGCGAAAACACGTTGAATAATTATGTTTTTAAGTAAAACTTTTGTTATATATTATAAGGTATTTTTCCCGCCTTCTTCGCATGCCTTCTTTGTGTAGTGGCCAGCACGCTGGGCGCATATTTCAGAGGTAGGTGGTTCGAGTCCCGGCGAAGGTATTGGTCATTTTTCACATTTCATGCTTTCAAAAAATACCTGATGATTCTACACTGGCTTCCGAACTAAGACAGGTGGTGGATGATGATTCTGCACCACTGGGATGTGACGATTGTGTCTCCTACTTTCCAGTCGCCCTTTAAAAGGAGACGTACATAAGGTATTTCTCCCTCCTTCGCGGCGTAGTTGTCAGCACGCTGGGTGCGTATTCCAGACATCCGCGGTTCGAGTCTTGGCGAATGCATTACTCATTTTTCATGTCTCCAGTTCGAAATAACCTAATGCCTCTACAATATATATATACATTTGTAAAATGTGGAGGACTAGTCGAACTTCCTGTACCGCCATTAAAGGCTTAACAGGGCTTAGTGGAACTATTTAATTAAAGAAACATTGAGATCTAAAACAAGGCCTAAATCAGGCCCATTCAGCAGTAGAACTATTACAATACTACCCGAAATAACTTTAAATAGAAAAAACAACTAAAATACGAACTTAAAGTCTAGGAGCTGGTAAGATTAACCAGCTACACCAACAAAAGCACGTTATTATATACTTTGTGAGATATAACACATGTTACTTACATGCGTAAAAATATGTTACTTGCATATACAAATAAATAAAATAACAGAATATCATAAAAACCCTAGTTTTTCTTAAAACAGACAGGGAATATTAAACACAACCAATATATAAATTCATTTCATTTACAGATACATATTTTATGAAATTGACAATTTCAATTTAGTCACTGCACTTTTACTTAGAACTTTCAGAATATTAAATTTAGCAATATCTGGAATAAATCTTAGAACAATATTTTTCACAGAAGAGCATCTAAACAGCAAGTGCTCAATATCGACATTACTCATGCCACATGGACAGGCGCAATTTTTAATTGAAAACCTATTACAATAAAAGGGAAAGTGTCCATGATTAGTTAGATACTTATCACTTAGGCATCACATGCTTGGTTTAGATACTTATCACTTAGGCACCTTCTCTCACTTACAGTTGAGAGTAAATTATATGTGAATCTTCCTTTGGAATCTGGGTCGTTCCACTTGGCTTGCCATAGAGTTAAACGTTTTCTTCTCAACAAGGATTTCAAACTGTCAAAGGAAGTCTTTACTTCAAAATCAATAATTTTATTTTCAGTGGCAGCCTTTGCCAATCTATCTGCTAACTCGTTAGCAATGGTACCAATATGACTCTTCGTCCAAAAGAGTTTAATATCTCTGAAAGCGCTAAGAAAAATGAGCATATCTTTTATCTGTTTAATTAGATCGTTACTTGGACAAACATCCGTAATTGAAACAATTGCGCTTTGGCAGTCACTGTAGATTTCCATAGGATCTAGAGCAGAATTAGAAATAAGCCAATATAAGGCCTCTCGCGGGGCCACTAACTCTGCCTGATAGACATTGTCAGAAAGTCTATATTTCCTTTGCGAGCTTAGTTTCTCATGTGAGAACACACAAAAGGCAGCCCCCACATGACCATTTAATTTAGATCCATCTGTAGAAACCGTGTAGCCTGTCATATTGGGGAAGCCTTTATGCCAATTCAACCGTTTCAATAAAGCTGGATGAATGTCTAAACCTTTCTCAAAGTCAAAATCTCTAGCTGAGAAGATCTCACTGAAACAATAGACAGTTTTATTAACGGCTTTGAATTTAAAGATAGCATATTCTTTTTCTGCTAAAATATCGGTTGGAGGACATTCAGCCAAAATCTGAAGAGCTACTATGAAAACAGCTCTAAAACACTTAATAATCTCCAATAAAGCGATTCTTTGAATTTGCAAGATCTTGTTACGCATTCGGACCGTTCCAGTCCATCATGTGCCACCTGCATACAAGATCTTTCTCTCAACAGCTCTTTTACATAAACTCTTAAAACCTTTACCCTGGAGATTCATTTTACTAAGTCTATTAAGAATTTTGGGCGCATTCGATCTTTATTTGATCTAGGTGAGGTATAAAAGTGAGCTTTTCATCGATCGTAATGCCCAAATATTTGATTGTCTTAGAAGCTCTAATTGGTTGTCCATACTATTTGCACCTAGGATATATTGATCTAGTATTAGTTTTGGCAACACCCAAAAGAAAGCTCTTCTTTGGATCAATTTTGAGTTTAACATGGAAAGACCACTTCTCCAATTCTTGAGTGGCGAAACTTAAAGATTTATCAATAGTATGACGACCACTTCCCGTGGCCAATAAAACAAAATCGTCAGCATAAGCTTGTATACTAACCTTTTGTGGTAAGGTTATGTTTAAAGCTATATTAGCAATAATATTCCAAAGAAGTGGACCAGAAATAGAGCCTTGGGGACAACCTCTTTGATAATTTCTGTGATGCCCCTTATTACCATCATATAAGGAAACTTTTCTTTCATTCAGAAAATCACATATTAATAAGAAGATATTTTTGGGACGTTTCATATTTTTTAATTCCTTCAATAAAATTGGCCACCAAACATTGTTGAAAGCGCTCTTTACATCTAAGGATAAAATTAAAGTATGTTTACCATTCCTTCTATTTCGAAGGATGTCAGAAATTAAATTATCTATAGCCTGGGTAGTTCTTTTACCCGGCATAAAAACCAAAGTGATTTTTATTTAAACGATTATTTGATAATAAATAATATTGTAACCGTTGTGCCATGAGTTTATCCAGCACCTTGTACCAGGAATGCAGTAAACAAATGGGGCGAAAAGAGGAAGGATCTCCTTTATCCTTTCTTTCTTTGTTAAACAAAACCAAATCAGAAATGTAGAATTCGTAGTACACAAAACCAAAAACCAAATTTATTCAACTTTAACTTTTAAACAAAACCAAATTTATTTAACTTTTTAAGAGTAAATTCCACTTCATCCAAAGTAAAATCATAATCATTTACGGTCTGAGGTATGCAACAATCTGATCTAACTTCATAATGACATGGTAGATGACCATAAGTAGTATCCCAAGGAAAGTGCTATTGTAGGAGGTAATTTACTGTCTTGTCTACATTCTTAGTATAAGATCTATCTTGATATTTAAAGACGCAATTCGTAAAATTGGTTTATACTTATTAACAGCAATATAATAAGGAATGCCAAAAAGGTTGATGAATATTCAAAGTGTCATATAGTTGTACCCAAGCACAATTTTTACTAATGCTGATTTCTCGTTTATATTCAGGTAATTTCTTCTTATAATGAATCTTTAACAAATTTTTCTCTATACGATTGTAACATCTCTGAAATTTTCTTCGATACAGTCGATCTTGACTTCTTAAAACAGCCAGTTTTTCGGACCACCAATGCACCTGTTTACCCAGAGCTTTGCTCTGTTTAAATTTCTCCATCTTCATATTTTTCTTACAGATATCCACTATTGAGTTAGTAAGAGCTTTAATATAAATATTTAAATCAGAAATATTTTCTAAATTTTCTTCGGAAACTTGATTTATAAAGTTATAGAATTCTACACGAAAATTTAGCCAATTAAAATCTCAAATATAGAAACGTTCAAGTTTCTTCTCTCTAAGTAAGTTGTTTAAAAGTCCAATCTAAATATAGTGATGATCGCTACATGATATAACCATAGAAACCATAGAGGGTTTAATCCTAGTGCACGGTACACATGGGAATAGGCGAAATTTGGTTTTTAAGAGATTAGTAAACGCGCCAATTGTGGTATCCAAGACGATTTTAGTGCTTTGGAGGAGAGCGCAATTCGAGGCATTTTCGGGCATGTTCAGTATATAACTTAAATTGAGAAGTTCTGATTGGTGCAGATGGGAGATTAGCTTAATTCTCAGACATTTTTGTTATTTTTAGTAGCATAAATTCAAATATGCAAGAGTCGGAAGAAAATATATTAAACTCAAAAGATAAACTGGTGGGATTCCAAAAATCTTTCTTTATGGAAGAATAAAGCTCAAGAAGGCAATTTGGAAAAGTTTGAGTCAGTCCCAAAAGATTTTAACAAAACTATTCATAAAATTGTTATTGACCATTTGACAACATTAGAGGAGAGAATTATTCATTATTTCCCAAATTTAGATATAAAAAAATTGATGGGGTTCGTAATCCATTTGTGATAACGAATACTTCTGTATTTGAATTAACTTTGAATTAAGAGGAAGAACTAATTTAGCTTTCTAAAAATCAAGATTTAATTTTAAAATATTCGGAAGAATCAATTAATTCATTTTGGATTAACACTAGATGCGATTATACCATGATGGTCAGAAGAGCTTTAAAAATATTATTACAATTTCTGCATCTTATTTGTGTCAATTAGGATTTTCAGTATTAACCAACATAAAAGCGAATAAAAGATCAAGACTGTTAAATGTAGAAGAGACGCGATATTATGTCGATATGAGAGTGACATTGTCATTTTTACGACGAAATATGAATGAAATTATAAAAAACCATCAAGCTCAAGTTTATCATTAAAGTATTCTTATTATTCTTCGCAGTATTATTCTTATTCTTTCTTGTAATTAATCCCTTAATAAACAACGTACTGCTGTTTTTGTAGTACATATTATTTTATTTTACATTCAAAATTACTATCACAAACTATTTTACACAGTTTATTATAGATATGTAAAAAACTTTTAAACTTATCTTTTTCTTTGTGTGCCGCGAAATTTTGAAATTGCTAAATGTGTGCCACGACAGAAAAAAGGTTGAGAATCACTGATCTATTTATTTAAAGAAGAAAGTCTGTTTGTTTGTTCGGTAATAACTCAGTCACTACTATAGCTATCGTCACCAAACTTTCTACATTTCTTTTCTGGTCCTGGAATAGGTTAGTTTTTTTCCAAAAAAAAAGTAGCTGAAATCAGCGATACTAATTAAAAACTCGGATAAACGATAATTTTCGGCCTCATTTTTCCGAGTGGCAACAGTCTCGTAAGCTGAAGATGAAAATCTGCTTTATTTCGAAAGTTGTTGCCACTGCTGGCTTTCAAATCCTAGAGTTTGTTAAAAAAAGTTTTTTAAGTTTTACGATTAAACAAAAATAGCCTTCCCAAACATTAAATACAGTATTCCGAAATCCAAAAATTCGTGAGAAGCCATTTCGACTATTCCTATCTTCGTATCTTTAATCAGCCGAAATATTAATTAAAAAAATTGAAAGCGGTAATTTTCTCACTCATTTTCCGAGTGGCAACAGTCTCCCGCGTTGGAGACAAAAATGCTTTTTTTCGAAAAATGATGCTACTGCTCACATTGAAATCGTAGAGTTTTTAGTCAAAAACTTGTAACTTTTACTAAATCTGTATATATAAAGAACAATGTATGTTTGTGTGTTTGTTTCTTTGTTGCGTTATTGATCTCTGCTCGATTATGGTAAATTTTTTGCCCCATTTAATCGACGAAAATTGAATATAGGTGATATATTGGATGGAACTTGAGCTTTTACAACCATATGATTAGAAAGACGAAAATCATTAAAAACTGCGTGCCATTGTTGCTGATATAATGAGAGAGAATTAGCTTATCTTTATATCGAAATTTTTTATGTGAGTTTCATATACCATCAGACTGAAAAATGTATGACTATGCATCGTTATTAGAGAAGGATTAGAGAGGTATCGTTTTCTCTGCTGTTATAGCCATTTCTCTCAATCTAACATAACAGGCATCCTGTACTTCCGCTAGTACACGAATATAAATATTTATTGCATTAATATTAAAAGCAATTGATAGGTGTAACGTAAGTATGTAATAAGAGTATTATATGCTATACATGTAATAAAATACTGATAATTCAAGTATTAAGTACGTAAATTACCTTAAGGTATATTACATATACTTGGAATTATAAACTAACAATTATGCTATATTCATTAATTAAAATAAATTTCACGAGTTTTCCCTGTCATTTAATACAAGACTCAATTAAAAAATATTGTTGTAACTTAAGACGTGTGGCGTGCAGCAATTTGTATTTTACCTATGGCAAGAACATTATAGTTAAATTCCACTAATTATAAAGCCACAAACAAATTTACTTACATCCTTCCTGTATGCCTCTGTTTGTTATAAAGTCAGGGAAAGCGTTCGTAACAGCATGAGCGTTTGGATTAACGTTTGGCTAGACTCGCTGGCAACTTGCTTCTCTCTCAGCGAAAGTCACAGCCTGAGAAAGAATTAGAACCTCAAGACATTAGCGTGACAGGTAAGTTAAGATTCGAGCTATATTTTGGTTGCCGATTCTTAGCTTGTAACCTTGCTCAGAAAATGCTGCTAAGGGCTTAGTAGCAATCACATTTGTACTTTGATACCCATATAGGAATTTGGAGATGAAATTAGGACATTACGTTACGTAATCATTTAATACTAAATAAGAATATATTTCGAACCCTGATATCAACTTAGTACATATAATGTTTAGTTTAAATTGCGCGTAGATTTGTAAATACAGCGACTGTTTAAAGGCCAGGTGTTATGTATTACTTATTTCAGTTGTGATTTAAATTGTTTTAAAGGTAATGATTTAATTTATTTTGCTTCAGACTTAAAGATTAATTTGTTTTTAATTTTTGGTAGTTGAACTTAAGTTTCTTTGGCTTGTTAAAAAGTAATTGTAGTCATTTAATTTGTTCTCTTGACAGTTTTGGTTAACGCTGATTTTAAGTTGCTTGTGTAATTAATTTTTCTTCTTTACTTTTGGTTGGTTAACTATTTAAATTTCTGTTTAGTTAATATTTTTTTTTCTTAACCTTGGTTGTTAATGTTAATCTCTTGATAAGTTGATCCTTAAGGTCAATCTTTTTAAAGTTTTGTTTACACAAGTTGGTGTTTAAAGTTTAATTTAAGTTTTTCTGTTATGCCCCCTTTTCTGCTAAATTTGGGATCCATATTTTCTGACTCTGGTGGTCGTTTTGGTGTTGTGGAGAATATATAAAAATTTTCATACTTGATTATTGTATTTTAACTGAAGTAATTTTTATTTCCTTACTATGGTGGTCGTGTTTGGTGTTGGAATAAACCCAAGAAAATTATCTATGAAATTATTATATTTTTATTTAAGTACTTATCAGTATTGAAGTTAATTTGTTGTAAAATCAATAATTAACACCTATCCTTTCAAAAGTATTCCGTTGCCCTTCCAAATAGATTTATTGACTTGTTTTCGATTTCTTCGCCCGCTAGACGGTAGTCTGTGAAACATCTGTCAACGTGAGTAAAGTTGCACCCTGCGAGAGAGGCTAGATCCAACACTACTAACCCTGCCGCAAACTTGGGGGGGCCGGGGTGTTTTGCTTACTCGCAGGCTTTTCCTATGTTGGAGTGGGACCCCTCGTCGAGGCTAGAGGTGACTGACCTCGTGGTATCAGCGAGGTTCGCCAACTTCTGGAGCTCATTCCACCTTGGGCTGCACCGTCCTGCGTGTTCTTCCCCTGGGGTTGCCGGGCTGTTGGCGGTTTTCCTACCATCTACAATCGCCAATCGAGCGGTCTTGGCGTTTTGAGTAAAAAGGCTTGGGAGCTGGCGACGAGGAGGACTGACGGAAGACTGACACGAGCAGCCATTTTTGACGGAAGATGACGGAGCTGAAAGCGTCAGCGTTATCAGAGAACCAACGATGTCAGAAGAAATGGACGAGAGAAGGATACTACGGAGGGCGACGAAAATGTCCAAACTTATCCTTAACTAATTACTTTCTTTTTTCTCTCCTTTTAGAAAGCAAGCCACCATATCTACAATGTATTCTCTATGTTAACTTCACTGTTTGGAACGTCAAATTGAAGTAGCTCTGTGACGTTGGCCGAAGTTGTTGTCGGATGTCTGTATCTACAATGTTAATTTCCCTGTTTGAATCGGTATGAGCTTCCTTTTTATATTTTCCACTCCACCGCCACCAATGTAAAATTCCGTATTAATTCAGTATTATCTTAATAAATATCCATATTTAATTTTAACTTTCTTGTAATGTTTTCATTTTAATTTAGAACACTGGACCTGTCTACATGTTCACAACGCAATAAATTTAATTATGCTGTTGGAGCTCTTGGTCACTATTTACGATTGATTTGAACACTAATTTTACAGTATATATTGTGTTTATCATGTTGTCACAAACTTTACACATTCATGTTATTGAGAATTGTTTATCCAAATATTGACTTATCATTTGGTATTGAACTTAAAACCTATACACAAACTCTTAAGAATTTAAAAGCTCCAACACAGGTTAGTTCACTGACAAATCTAGGTCATTAGTAATTTTATTTTACAATATTTGTAATTTACCCCTCAGTCGTGAGGTGGAATAAAATTAGAACGCAGCTATTGGTGTTTGTGCTTTAGGCATTAACTTCAGCTATCAGTGATAACAGGTATCATTAGATGTTAGAATTAATATTGAAATAGAATTGAAGTAGTTAATAAAAAAATAGCGACAGTTATCACAAACTCATTTAAGTGACTATACGTATATACAAAGTTAAATTTTACTTTTAACAGAGCCCTCCCACACACAGTGTTGAAATTGATTTTATAAAATTTTCTAACTTGTTTTCAGAGCCTTTGCATTCGGAATATTTTATTTAGAAATTAATAAAAATAAAGCTTATGACTCTCTTTTCAGATGCCTTGTTTACCTAAGCTGTAAGTCCAGGGTTGTAATATAAAAAAAACAAACGAAGCAGTTTCATATTCTTTAATATTCTTTTTTACCGTTCTCAAAGTATCGAAAGGCTTATGCAAAGAGTATACTTAAGCTTTCTAACTCCCACCCGTATCGAAGAGATCTCATTTCATACCAATGCTAGTGCAATACTTCATTGCAGATGGGAAGCAAAAATAAATTTCTCAACTCAAATGCTAACAGCCGGAAGCAAGATGAAGAATTTTAAAACTTCTGTCAAGATCCTAAATCTGTAAACAACCGCGAGAAATTTTGTTCCTTATTTCGAAAGCTTTTCTTCCCGGCATTTCAAAACTTTGAATATTGCACAATTTCCTTGTGTTTCTGACGATATAAGGAGATTTTATGGCTTTGACGTGAGCTGAGTTAAATTATTTTAAGCATTTTAAACAGTACTAGGTTGCATATTTAATATATTGTGTTGTGTTTTGACTTACATTCTTAGACAAAAAAAAAAACGACAAACCAAGGACTTATTCGAATGGGACGAAAATCGGTAGAAGTGATGTACAGAAAAACAAATGATTACAGTTTGAGAAAAAATTGGATGATTTATTGAAGTGATAGAGCTTCACAAAGTGAAAACGTTAGTAACGCGTGTGTCCACCTCTGGCCTTTTTGCAAGTAGTTATTCGGCTTGGCATCGATTGATACAGGTTGCAGATGTCCTCCTGAGGGACATCGTGCCAAATTCTGTCCAACTGGCGCATTAGATCATCAACATCCCGAGCTGGTTGGAGGGCAATGCCCATATTGCTCCAAACGTGCTGAATAGGAGAGAGTCCCGGCGACTTTGCTGCCCAAAGTAATGTTCGTCAAGCACTAAGGCAAGCAATAGAAACATGAGCAGTGTTGTTGCGGGCATTACCTTGCTGAAATGTAAGGTGGCGTGACATGAAAGGCAACACAACGGGCCTTAGAACTTCGTCGACGTACCGCTGCGCTATAAGGTTGCGACGGATGACAGCCAAAGGGGTCCTACTATGAAATGAAATGACACTCCAGACCATCACTCTTGGTTGTCGGCCTGTCTGCCGAATGAGAGTCAGGTTGGTATCACACCGCTGTTCGGGGCGTCTCCATACTCGCCTTCGCTGGTCATCGGGGCTCAGTTCAAAGCGGGACTCATCACTGAAGACTATTCTACTCCAGTCAGTGACATTCCAGTGCGAATGAGCCTGATACCACAGCAAACGGGCTTGGCGTTGTACAGAGGTCTATGGTAGTCGGCGCAAGGGGCGCCGTGACCTCAGCCCCCTTTCTGTGAGCCACCTATGAATTGTCCTTGCGGTCACTGAAGCACTTGTTACACGTACAATCGATGATAATGATGCATCTGGGGCTGTGAGTGCCGCTCTGACGATTGCTCGGTCTCCAAGTTCAGTCGTTTCTCTAGGCCAACCGCTTCCTTCTTGAGACTGCGTGCGGCCATGGCTCACCCATTACTGCCAACATCGTCTAATAGTGGCATCGCTCCTGCTCAAATGTCGAGCTATTCGTAGATAAGGGGAACCAGCTTCTGAGCCGAACTACATGACCTCTCTCAAATTCTGACATTCTCACATATCGTTCGCGCACCTGTATACGAAGCATAGTATTTCTCCTCTTAAATATATTGCCAGTTGCGTAGATCAGATGCGCTGTAGCACCAACCGTTCATTCATTGGCAGCCAAAATGTAAAATTTTGCATTTTCCGCCGAAACCTGTATGCATATCAATTTGTGTACAGTTTGCTTTATATCTTCTCGGTGCGTTGTGGTGCGTCGTTTGTTTTGTCTAAGAGTGTATTTCACTTGTCTGGCAGTAACGCCAGAACATGCCACCAAAATTCATCGTGGCAAGGAGAGTAAGATTGCGCCTGCCGTTGGCAAGAGCTTTGACCACCATACAGGTGACAGTACGACTGCGTTCAATTTCGCAGCCAATTTCGAAGAAAAACACCCCGAGGCAAATAGTCCGAGGGTCCCACCCCTCGTTCCCTACCATCGACCTCTAGGAAGGACTTTCGGCTCACCGCATATTTCGAGTGCTCCTATGCCGTACAGACGCTATGCATTTACAAACATCCATGCCTTCTCAGGAATTCGAGCCCGGCCTCTTTAGTATCGCAGTAGGCTTCCGTAATCACTATATCGTCTGGGTGACGAACATTTAATATAATTATTTTATGTGGCAAAGAAATTCTTATTTGTAGATCTTGTTGTAAAACGTATATTGGATCTGTTTTAACCAATAATAGTGGAGCCACGGATCACGAATATTTCGGTTCACGAAAAAATGATCCCACAACAAAAAATGGCTCATATGAACTATCTTGAGACTGTTTTGTCGGAATGTGAATGTATCTTGAGATACAAACACCCAAAATCGGCAATAAGTGATTTTCAAAGATGTGTTGATGTGACATGCATCTCACACAATCTATACTCAAACACTCAAGGGCTTTTAGAAGCGTCATGTTTATATTCTCGATTGCTTAAATCTCAATAAAAATGCCTGGAAACGTTACAGATTTGACAAACATCATGTCAATGTATGTTATATCAAATTATGCATGTTATTTACAAACATTATGTCCAAATTGACTTACTTACAGAGCTTTCAGCACTTTGACCTTTAGGTCTTACAGGTATTATAGGTCATTAGGCTGAGAGTATAAACGCTATTTCAAACTAGCATAGTGCAGTCTCAAAGATTACTGTGGCAGTGATGCTATTTCTTGACTGGAAGCCATTTGAAATGATGTGCATCTCAAAGAGATGGACAATTTTGAAACAGAGATATAGAAAATAAACAGTTAAAAGAAATTTAGCCATGGCAATAATGTGGCTCCACATGATGTTGAAACAAGGATAGTCGGATACAACTCTTTATCTAAAACGTTTCTTGAGAAGAAACAGGAGACCTGGCAGAGATATTTTGATTTCATCAGACAGTTCGCGAAATCGTCGGTCGTTGATAAATCTATATCGGTTGTTGACAGATCAGGAATCTTTCGCTTGTACCTCCTAGAGAGGAAAATTTTGAAGTGGATGTTAAACGTGTTAAACAAGAAAAAATATCTGAATTCGGAGGGGAAAGAACGGACGAGTTCCTTTTTTACCCTCTCGTCTTCGTCCCCAAAATATTTAGATTTCTTTTTAGTAAAATAAAATGCACACATTAAAACAACATTTATCCAGAAACACCAATCTGGCTTTCTTTTGGGCTACACTCTAGTGTTTAACGAGAACCAGAAAATTATCCTACAGAGAAACAGAGAGAGAGAAGAGTGAAAGAAGAGAAAGAATACTATTTTAAAAACTGAAATTAAAAAAATATTATTGACATAATTATGAATTCAAAGACCTGGCTAGTAGAACAAAAAATAAGGTTGCAGCCATTTTGTTGGATGGTAAAATGCAATCAGAAGAATAATGTTACTCCAGAATGAACTTATTACTGGGAAGAAGAAGTATTGTTTCTCAATTATAGTTGTAAACTTATTAGATGAATCTCGTAGCAATGAAAGGAAAAATCAGCGAATGCCCCTGTCTGAGATTCGAACTCTAAACCTCCCGATTGCCCGGATGTGCTTCTAATTACAATACTATGGCAAGCGATAGGGAAGTAGTAATTTCCTTAAGTTCTCCTCCATTTAAAAGGCTACTGGCAAATAGGGGATCCATTCATCAAATCATGGAAAGACGAATTATCATGTACCATACTTTGGTTTAGGTAACACCAGTAGAGTCATTTAGCCTACTTGGGGAAAAAACAGGAAAAATTAGTGAATGCCCTCCCCGGGATACAACTCCGAACCTTACAATTATCAGCCGGCTATGCTTCCAAATATACCTCGATCAAAATAATGATAAGAAATGTGAAAGTTCCTTACAAGTACGGACGGCAAGCTGAGTATTATTTGGGGAGCTTTAGAGGAATCATTCTGAAAGACACCTTAAAGGATTGCTGCATGTTATAAATAAAAGAAATAGCTTCAGCTTAAAATTCGAAATGTTTCCTTCTTATCAATGGAATTTATTGTGCTTGGCATTTATTAGAACTCATTTATTCAATGGGACAGTAAACCAGCAGAATAAAAAAAATCAAAATCAGTTTTGCACATTTATATTCATTTATATTACTTTTACAGTGTACGTTACTTCGGGAAAAATGTAAGGTAATTTCTAAGGGGTAAGTCATCACGTGATTAATTGAAAGAATGGACTTACCTACGATAGTAGCAAAGATGAAGACACCGATGAGGTAGCTGATGATGGTGAACAAGTACCTGGAATATAAGAAAAACACTGTTTGTAATATTTCAAAATTAATTTCAGTTTCGAAATTCTAATTTCATTTGATATAAGCTTTTGTCTATAATTTCCCCATGACCTGAATTGTTTTGAATAAAACCATATTCCTTGAGATAGAAATCGAAGTTTCTTTTATTCCTTCTCTATCTTAAGGGTTTTGTATACACTAGTACAGAAAATTCTCTTGATATGCAGCTCGTCGCTTCTTCAGAAGATTCTGCAGAAGGGTTCTCCGTTTCCATTTCTCGTTGTAGATGATCAATAAAAATCAAGTTCTTCTCTCTTTAGAGATCCTATTGCTCCCTAGAGTGAATTTTAGTATGTTTATTTCTTAGCTGCTGTCATTCATTCGGCACCTCCTACTAGTTTCCCTCTACCAGCCCATTCTATACTTGTTTCTCTCGTATTCACCTTACAGATAAGCTCAAGGGACTTGAAAACAACTATTGTCTCTCTCTTCAGATGGTCAGTATCTTGCATTTTTCAGAATAGTTTAAAATGTACATTGTCGTAGAAGAATATTATATTTTCGTATAAATTATTATAGCTTTTTGCTTAATCAGATATCATTTACTGTGATCGGTAGATATTTTACTGTTACTTTAGAATACTCTTTTTATGAGATATTAACAAAATTTACCGCTTGCTCTAGAGCTTAATGCTATCTATGATGGAATCTAGATTTACTGGGAAAATGGCCCCATTTGCAATAGAAATTTTTATATAATCTTTAGCACAGGCTTTACTTACACTGAGTAGCTTTTTTAAATTGCTATATTTTTTACGTATTGTGCAGTAAAAGATAACAAAATAATATAGCATCGCAACTTCTTTGAAATAAAAAAAAACAGAAATATACTTTGAATGCACATTTGAAAAATCCAAAGTTTAATTTTGATGTGAAACAGATGCATGATCAGGTAGTATGTAGAAATTCTAATCTTATCCTTGGTCACCCAATATGAAGAAAATGTGACTAAATTTTAGGCTTTTATTGTTAGCTAGGAGAATGTCTATTGCTTTCCTCAATCTAAATCGAATGTCGGCGCTACTGTAAAGTCAGTTTAAAATATTTTGAAACAAAAAAAATTGAAGAAATCAGAAGTGCCTTCGCCGGGACTCGAAGCGCAGATCTCTGGAATACGCGTCGAGCGTGCTGCCCACTGCCCCACGAAAGCATGCTTATACACTCCCCCTTTTAAAGGGCGACTGGGGATTAAGGGACCCAGTCGCCAAATACTGGTGGTGGAAAATCATCATCTACTACCATTTTAGTTCGGGCGCCACTGTAGAGTCATTAGGTTATTTCGAAGCAGGAGACAAAAAATGAGCAATGCCCTCGCTGGGACTCGAACCACGGACCTCTGGAATAAACGTCGAGCGTACTGACCACTACACCACGAAGACATGCCAAAAAGGTGGAAGAAATACCTTATAACCATATAGGTGACAGCTCGATTTTAGCTCAGTTCCGTCCCAATTTTGAGAGACAGCACCTCGGGGGACAGGTCCGAATGTCTCCCACTGCTCTCCCCTTATCGTTAGCCTCTCTAGAGGACGTTCGCCTCATCGTGTACTTTGACTGCCCCTATGCTACACAGACATTATACATTTTACAAACATCCATGCCTTCTCCGGGATTCGAACCCAAGTCCTTTGGTATGGTAGTCAGGACCACTAACCACTATCCCGGTTGGGTGGCTGATTTAATATCAATTAATAATGGTGAATTATCCGAACTCTTTCGACTATTCATAACTACCTCGTTTGTGAGAGAGTAAATTTTCATTGATTTTAGGTTTCCAGTTAAAATAAAGATTAGATTGGTTAAGCTTGACGAAAGAATTAATTCCCAGTAAATAAAATTCTCCTTCACGGGAATTCAGGACCTTCTTGACGGTGTTTTTCAAATTTTAGTCTGAACCAATATTTCTTAGAATTTTTAATTTCGGTACTTCCATACATATAATAGTTTCGATTCATCGCGAATTACATAAATAAAGTCGATTGAACGAAAGAAGGGAAACAATTTCTTGAACAAAATAATGGAATAGTAAGCTAATAAAATAAGCACTTGCAATTATGAACAATTAGATAGCAATTATAAAGAAATACTGATTTAGAGGTAAATTTTTCTCACCCACCAAAAAATGTCTCCCGAACTCCTGGTGGCTCCCGATCGATGCTTTGGAAAAAGCTTGTTTAAATAATGAATGGAATAAATTTAAATAATTAATGGAGTTATTTGAGGGCAGATTTGATACATAATGGGTGATGAGGTATTCGGCTCATCTCCAGTAGTTCGGTCAATGTTAAAAGATACCTTTTTATTACGGAGAAAGGCAGTCATTTGTATTCAATATAGCAAGCGTTTAATTTTTAATTTCGAGAAGTAACTTCTAATTGACGTTATAATGAGAGTTTTGCGATGTCTCAGATATGTAATACATTTGTGTTGGACTAGACGCCTAATCTGAAAGCCCTTAGGGTAGAGAAAATTACTCAAAAGGAACGAGAGGGTTCATCAGTGTTTAAATGTCTTTTAGCCGTTTGATTTTCTCATTTGCTTTTCTGAAACTGTGCTATACACGGCCATTTCTGCAGTATTTTATGTCACGTATGCCTATCCCTTTTAAAATAAGACATATTAATTGTGTAGAAATTAGTATCAGAATATTTGTGAGGATGATGACGTTTTAACACAATCCTAACTAATATTATAAATGCGAATGTGAGTTTGTTTGTGTGTTTGTTTGTTTAGCTTTCACGTCTTAATTACTTAACCAATCATCATGAAATTTTCAAGAAATATTTTTGACATATTAGGAAAGACTATAAGCTGTAAAATGTAACCTATCTGTTGAAACGTAAACTATATAATAGGTTTCATAGTTTAAAATGATTGTCTTTTCATAAACATTAAATGTTGAAAGTTTCATAGCGATAAGTTAAACGATGTAAAAGTTAGTCTGCGCGTTTTTCATTCCGCGTTAAGTTCCATTAGAAGTTCAACAGAATTAATGTTTTTAACGTTTTGTTAATACTAACTTTTTGAAATCTTGGTGATGAAAATTATTTATTTTTGAAGTGAGATAACTTAACAAAGCATGATTTTCAGTTTTTTTAAATTCTATTTTATTTTAGAATTTTTTAGTAAAACCAAAAAAAAAAAAAATCAGAAGATTGTAAAAATTATGCAGAATAGCGCCTTAGCGACATCAATATGGATTTCTTTTTATCTCAATGAATAAGAGCAGTATTTACTGAAATTTTACGGAGTGTGTTTTTAACTTAAAAAATAATTAATAGTTATAAAAATAATAATAATAGTTATAATAATAAAATTTTATCCTTTTTATCCTGGTCAAGCAATAAAAAAAATCAAATTATTTTCTTTTCTTTTCAATAGTCTTTGAAACTTAACATTTGCGCTACGGACAAACATCAAACATCAAACTGACGTCAGCATCAAACTGACATCAACGTGATTTTAATTCTAGAGCGCAGATCAAAACCATATTTTGATCTGACAGTTTCGTAAAGAGAATAACTCAATATCTTCCTTTCATTAAAATATACGATGACTATTTTTCCTCATTTTAATTCATTAATTTTTTTATGAATTTTAATTAAAAGTTTATTTCATCAAAACTCGTTCTTCTTTTTATTTTACTTTCCGTCTATCACACTGCATGTTCCACTAGATTTTTAAAAAGTGCAAAATAAGGACGAAGGATCTCCGAATGTTTTTATAACACTATTACAAGGCACTGGGAAGAAATATTTATCACCGTTACGAAGCTGCGTAACCGGGATGTTGGTTAGCAACGTTCATTGCCGTAACGAAGGGCCCGAATCCGATTCCTGGAGAAGACAGGGATGTTTGTAAATGTATAGTGTCTGTGCGGCATGGGAGCACGTTAAATATGCGACGAGCCGAAAGTGCTCTCGAGAGGTTGATGGTGGAGAAAGAGAGGTGGGAGACCCTCGGAAACGTCCTCCTGGGGTGCTCTGCTCGAAACTGGGGGCGGAAATGAGCTAATTCGTACTGTAACCTGTATGGTACACAAGGCTGTTGATAGAGACAGGCGCAATCTTGGACTCGGTGAAGGCTTGTTCTAATGTTACTATCAGACAAGTAAGATAAGTCCCAACAACAACAACAACGAACAAGAACAGAACTTCACCCAATTCATTGAAATATATTCACTTCTCTAAAATTCCATTAAAGAGATTGCTGGCATTATAATCAATACAATCTCGTAAATGTGCATGGATATTTCACATAAGGCAACTCAACGTACCGATAGCAGGGGTACACCTGTTGTATTGTTTAAATTCCTATGTATAGCTGGACTGGATAGCATGCACTTTATTCCTGAAACATTTTAAATGCTGCAACATTTTTCAAGAACTTAGATCTATTACTTGGAAAGCATATATCAAGTTTTTTTTTTTCATTTCGTACCTTTAAGTCATAAATATTACAATACACTTATTTTTCGTAGAGGATCTATCTATATACACCAGTAAAAATGTACTGTTATTACCTACTTTGTTCTGAAGAAATGAAACATTCTGAACAGAGCGCTCAGAGAAGAATGGATGGCGCTTCAGTGAAATAAGATAATGTTAAGACCATAAAACTGACAATAATATAAAATGTTATTTGTAAGAGCGAATTGATATAGTGAGGAGAAAATTTGCAGCTACAGTTTAAAAGAACGTAAAAAAGACACAGATAAAAGATTTTGAAATAAATGTGTCCTTATGTTAAAATTATTCTTTTAGACTGTTGAAAAATGCTAAATTCAATTAAATGCAAACATCTGAAAAAAATTTGCCTCCGAAGCTGAAGTGTAAAAAATTTCCAGCAAGCTAATAAACAACGTGACTTTAATAGACACTTAGTAAACAACATAATAAAGAAACCCACTTTTTTTCCTTTTTAATTTACACCCAAGAGTGTACATGCATAATCAAGCAATTGATTACAATTGAAAAATCTGATGTGTACACCACATGACTTCCTTGTACGGAATATTAGATAATACGCATGTATTCTTGACACTTTGTCGCTAGGTTCACTTAACAGCGTTACATCTCATTCATTTTATAACACAAAATGCACAAAAAATTATACCATCTGAAGAATTATCTAATTGTTGACAAATCGATTCAAATACTAAAATAAGTCTAAAACGATAAAAGAAATTGAACAAACAAAAGAAAAAGATTTTTACTACTATGTATTTCGCGCGCTCAAAGTTTGTTCCACAGAATCCTTGCTTATTAATGAACTTAATTATGTAAAAGCAGTTGCTATTGACCAAGGATTTTCTCCCGTGATCATTGATAAAGCTGTTAACAAGTTTTCAGAGTCCCATCATAGGAGACATTTCACTGTTAGAAATAATATTAATGACTTTGTCGTGCTTCCATTTTATCCTTCTGTTAGTTATAAGGTTGCACGGATTCTCCACAAATTCAATTTTCAGGTCAGTTTCTCCCCTATCAATAAAATTCACGGTTCGACTCTAAAAGATTTTGTTTCTAACTTTAATTCTTGGGGAATTTATAGTATATCGTGTCAGTGTGGCTGGAGATATATTGGCCAAACAAAAAGAGCGTTAAAGTTTCGTATCAAGGAACACGAATCTTATGTCCGAAAGGGCGAAGTTAACAGGTCTTCAATAGCGTATCATAGTTGGAAATCTAATCATAATTTTGACTTTGGTTCTGCAAAAATTATCCAAAAAGCTTCTTCCGTTGGTGAATTGGATTTTCTTGAGGCTTTTCATATTCACAAAGATTTAGCAAGTTTAGTGAACGATTTTAAGTCTAATCCAGTCCTTCCTAGCGCTTTTAAAATTCTAATATCATAATTCTTGATGATTATTTTTGCCGATAGATGGCGTTGTCTCCTCGCGCGTGGTTCTACCCAAGACTATTATAAAGCCGTTACTCAGCTTTCTTTCCCTTTCTAGATATTTTGTTCTCCTGATGAGGAGGGACCTGTAGCTGCCCTCGAAATCGATTGAGTGTTTTTGTAAATGTTCACCAAATACTAGGTTGTTTCAGCGAATTTGAAACAAAAGAAACTATTTTTTCCAGATGATTCAGTATTTCTCTTTCAATTAATTCAGATCATTTCCCGTCAATGCAAAAATGCATAAAAACTCAGAATATCTATATAAAAAATTACGAAATAAATCTTAAACATTTATTTCCTCGAATAAATTCCAGAATGGATTAAGCATGATTTAATTCGCAATAATAAAAGAAGGTGCTATCTTTGTTGGTGCGAAGATTAGTTTCTCTAGGTTGGCAAAAAATCCATTATTCTGCTAAGTTTCAGGTTTAAACAAACATGGCCGCTATGGCCAAAATAATTGGGCTTAGCCGCATTGATTGTTGATAATTCTGCAATTATAGCATGCAGGTTAACTAAAGGCATAAAAACCTTAACCGGAAGATAAGAACAAATTAATTCGATCATCTGTAAAGCAAAACATGCACAATTTACGAACATATAAGAATAAATAAACTGAGCTCACTGAGCCGAGTGACAGAGTGGATATATATATATATAATTTTGGTGCAGCCGATTGCAACCAAAATAGGAGGTGCACATTTACATGCTATAGCAGTCCTATATACAAAATGTCAACTTTCTGAGGCCGCTCGTTTTCGAGTTATGGGAGATGCATACATACATAGGTACGTACGCATAGACGCCACAAAAAATCTCTTCAAAATCCATTTTAAATCAGTTTTATAATCTTTTAGGGAGAAAGAACCCTTTATTATGTCCTTACGTTCAGATATCACGGAAAAACATCGTTAAATTGCATTCGATAGCGATCAAAATGGATATTTTCGTTGAAATCTGATACCCGAAATTTTTTGCGATTACAATACTTCCTTTTTACTTCGTACAAAGAAAGTAAAAAATAGAAAAGGAACTCCACCGTTTTCATGAATATTGTAAGAAAATTGATCTAAAGAGAAAAAACGATGAATTCTAAAAATAGCTTGATTAAAATGCCTACTATTTGAGACAGAAAAATTAATATAAATTTTAATAAATATGAATTAGTTAATTTTAATTCAACATTTTTTTATCATTTTCTCTAAAGATTATGGAATTTATAAACAGATCATAAAGCGTAATTCAAAATTATCGATAAATTATCACTTTTTGTCAGTATTTCTTTATATTAGGGAAATAGCATATTTTGTTATTCAGTAACTTATTTCGCCATTAAAGCAGGTTAAATCCTTTAAGTTTGAAATACCTAAAGTAATCTTGCCAATTTTTAGAGCAATGATATTACATTTAACTGACCAAGATATTTATTATATTTTAAGAGACATAAAAATTTTCATCTAACTATCAAGCTGTGTGACAAAAAGGAAATTTCTAAAACGTTGCCATTCCATGTGAAAAAGTTAACTTAAAGTTACTTTTCGAATTATAATTGTTCTTACTTATAACCTGAGGTATTTAAAAGCGATGCCCATTTTTTACATCCCCGCAGTGTACCTGGTTTAATTGCAGGCTGCTATAAATCTGTAGGTAACTGACGACCGATGGCTTTGCTAGGTATCGGTGTGTCTCGGTTTAATTTCTTACAAGAATTTAACTATCTTTACCGTGCTATTACTAATTGGTGACTTAGCATTCATTCGCAGTGGTAATCAGTGTATAAGTCGCTGATGACCATCAACAGATTTAACGGGCACCGGTGCCGTTTGACTTAATTTGGAAATGCAAATCTATCTAAATTTACATTGTTTGGAACATTAATAGCGACAACAATGCTATACATATTCCATGAAAAGAAGTGAATATTTCTCACATGGGCCGTATCTCAACTCAGTACCTAACTTAGGTGATAATAAATGGACTTATTCTCCAAATGATATTCTCATAGATCATGACATAAAGAATACGTTCTCATAAAAAGTTGTCAGTCTAAACTTGTGCAGGCTTATTTCCTTGAAACAGGAACAAATGAGTGCTGAAAGTCATAAGTGCCTACGATAAGATCTGTTTAAGAATTCCGGAAGAACGACTGATGAAATTCCTACAGGAACTCTGACTACTTTCATGGTTCGATTACAGCCAAATTTTGCGGTCGAAAGGATAATACGTAAATAACTGTCACATTCCCTTTAGTTTGTTTAAATAACTTATTTAAATGAAAAAATTTTAATAAATTTAATTTATAATATATCTAATAAATAATTTTTATGGGGAGTGTTACTTTAATGAATGAAAGATGCTTCTGCTACCGTATGTTGGTTATCGGATATAAATTTGTTTGTTATTTTATTGATTTATAAAGAAGACAAGTGCTACAACTATTTAATATTTTTAAGGTAGCTGAATATGTGTTCAGAATATTTAAATGCTTTGTAACAATATGATTACGTGTAACTTAACCTAAGTCAATTTATGATGATAAATGAACTGTCAGGTAAAAAGTGCTGCAAATATTTATAAATAATCTTGTGTTTTTTTTTGCATAGATTAATTTATCTTTGCAGTCTGAAAATTAAAATGAATTGAGTATTTAGTTCATTATGCGATAGCAAGCAAGGTTTTTCCGCCTATGCCTTTGCGGGAAGCTGCGTCAGAGAATCTGAGAAACACTCATGAAGAAAAGTATGAAGAGCCATGTGGCCAGAACGTTCTGTGATAACGGAACTACGAGTACCCAGCAGTCTCCCTCACTAAGCCATTTGCAAACCCTTAGGTTTATAAACTCAAGTCTTACAGAATCTTGAAATGAAAATGAATGCTTAAAAGCAAAATAGATTAAGGATTTTCTGGACTAAAATGATAAGTTTCATACGTATTGCATCTTCCAAGAAGAAAAATTCCATTAAAATCATATAACAAAACTAACAACTTTCTGTTAAAAAGTTAAAGGGAAGATCATATCAGGTATGTGGAATTTTTAGTAGCTGAATTTACTTTCAAAGGGCTTTAGCTTCATGATGTCAATGGAAATCAACGTATAATTAAAACCATAGTCAGACTTAGAACTGACCATTACAAAAGATTGAAAATTGACAGGAAAAACCTACAGGAGCTGTGATAATAGCCTGAACACAGAACTTACAACTGTACAAATTTTTAATTGTCCTGCCATTCCAAAATTTGGGGTCTTGTTTAAGAGACTGAACCTCTATGATGATAACATCTTGTAGAGTGCCAGGCTGTCATCTTCGCCCATGGTAGTATTTTAATAGGTTTTACCATAGACACAACAACAACAGCAGGGCTTCAGCGCACTCTGTATAAAACATATATGGAGTCACATTATCCAGGCAGCTAGTTAGTGTTGTAGCCCAAGCAATGTTAAGGCACGCTTTGACCATTCTCCGCGATGCTGTATTTTGCGAAAGAAGCTTAGATCTGTTTGGTCTGGAACAAATCCCTGCTATGCCACAACCGTCTTACCATTTGATAGATTTCTCTCCCCTCCTGATACTGTTATTCTCTCTAAACGAGAGAAATGATTGTTTGAATTAAAAACGTTAATCAGATTTAGGTTAACAATCCTAAACGACGCACGATCTAATCTATGACAGGTACCAGAAAAGTATTTTTTCAATGATTCCAGCATTGTCAGGAGTTCTAATGTGACTATTTGTGTGTGTGTTTCGATGGATTTATTTCAAAAATGCCTAGGTAACAATTTTTATATTTCAAATTGCCTCGCAAGCATTTTCGCGATTATTTCGAAATCTAGTACATTTTCTAACGCGATAAATTTTAACATAGACCTTTAAAAACTAATTCACCCTCGAAATTTCTCAAAATATTAAATAAAATTTTTATATTTGGTTAATTGAATAGCTTATATTTTTAGATTCTGTAGATTGCGTTTTAATTGTGTAGAAAAGTAAAATATCTAAATACTGATAATGTCTAGTAATATGATCTTTAAAACAATGAACAGTATTTATTTGAATGCATTCAAAAAATCATTTTTATTTTAATAGCTATTTCAAGGAAGAATCTTAAAAGTACTTGAAACCCAATATAATGCATTCATTTAAATACATGCAGCTTAATTGAAAAATAGATTTTTATTTATTTTTTCGAAAATAATTCTACCAAGCAATCAGTAAGAAAATGTACTAAAAAGACAGTATGTTACTAAGCTAGAAAAATGTAATAATCAAGATAGATATAAGAGCTTGAAGTTTTACTCTCTAGAAATTTTTAGAACAGTCGAGAATATTCGAGAGCATTCCATAACATTCCAGAACATCCCGGAACATTCTTGAATGTTTTGGAACGTTCGGGAATATCACGGAACGTCCCAGATAATTGTGGAATATTCCAGAACACTCTCGAATGTTATGGAATGTTCTCGAACATTGTGAACCATTCGAAACCTTTTTTGTATAGATGGGGCTACCCATTGGTAGGGCTATATAAAGCAAGATTCGTTGTGGGTGCGAACGTCAGTTTCTTATCAGTGAAGTGCAATGAATGAATAAAAACAGTGAAGTGTGAGTAATCAGAGTGATACAGTAATTTAATATAAATTAATATACAGTCCCACTGCCTTCGACTGAAATTGGATTTCTGATGGTACTACCCAGAAATCTCAGCTCACCAAAACTATGTAATGGAACAAGGGTGGTCGTCAAAAAGCTATCGAACAACACCAGCGAAGCCGAACTTATGACTGGAAAGAACAAAGAACACACAGTATTTATCCCCAGAATACCACTGATATCTACTGAACTGCCATTTCAATTTAAGGACTGCAATTTCCAATCAAATTAATCTATAGTTTTACAATTAACAAAGCGCAAAGACAAACTTTAAAATATTGCAGCATCAACCTCAAAGACTCCTGTTTTTCTCACTGTCAGCTATACGTAGCTTGCTCTCGAGTAAGAAATTAAAAAAATATGTACATATATACCACGGATAACAAAATGAAAAATGTTATTTATAAGCAAGTATTGTAAATAGTTAGAATGTGTTTTCAATAAAAAAAGTTACCTCTTATATTTTAAATTTTATCATTTTATTCCAACTACCACATAATCTCATATCAACTCCCTCAGCGAAGCCAGCTAGTATATCAATAATCCCAGCTAGTATATCAATAAAATCAGTCAATACCAGCTAGTATATCAATAAAATCAAAAGCATTGTTGTAGGGTTTGTTCTACATTTCTACTGCCAGAATGAGAATGTCTGCATATTCATTAATCTTTTAACAGCCCATACGGTATAGTGGTTAGGGGAGCCTGACTGTAATACCAAAAGGCAGGGGTTCGAATCCTTGAGAAGGGATGGATGTAAAATTGTCTGTCCCTTCATGGATGGTAGCGGTGGCCGCCTGTTAGGTGACTCCACAATAAAATGGCTACCACTTCTGGCCTTAGCAGAGGCCAATGCCGTTATAGGCAAGTGCCCGCCATTGGGAAAAAATAATATTTTAATCTCCCTCGCATTAAAAAGAAATGTACATGTAAGCAAAGTAACATCTCATCCCCAGTAACTCAAATTTATTTTCCTTCTAGGTAAATTTGATTTTTTACACAGCTCTAAGTAATATGAAACTATCATAATAGTTTAAGCCACATAAAAAAATAATTTTTACTTGAAATTCGTGAGAGAATCTAGCGTTCCAGTATGTAAAGAAACCATTTTAAGAAAATGTGTTTTCAGTTTGTTTAGGCTACACAAACATTGCGGGAAAATAAAAAAAAATTAAAACAGGCAGTTAAATCTTTTCATTAATGAGAGAGTTCCAAAACATCATTAAAATAAAATTTTCTTAGAAACCTGACGCTTTAGGAAGATTTTACTGAGGTTCACCCCGACAGTAATTAATTTTTCTAATTTAAACATATCATGACAAGAATTCTTACCCTTCATTTTTATTAGTTTTTAGCATCACGTTTACTTGCAATGCGTAATCTTGTTTTTGCAAGGTTTGGAATGAATAAAAAATGTGTTTTTTTCCACGTTAATTAAGTAGTTTAAGCAAAAACTCCAAACTGCCAGTCGGGTTTAGTTAAAAAATGTATAAAAATGTTAAAAAAGTCTGTTAAATTAAGATATATATTTAAAAAAGAATGAAACTAGTCTTTCTCAAACAGAGAAAAAAAGATTAATTCGTGCTCTTAGATATAAAGAAAAGAAAGTTAGTTAGAGGTATTAGAAAGTCTCTATTTTAATTTGAAATTTTAACTTTTTTTTAATTGGGATTTAATGAATGTTAAAATCTATCTTCCCAATTTACGGAATATGCTGTAATAAAAATAAAATTTTATGTAATAGCGATAAATAGTGTCACACTTATGTCTTAGTTTGATTAAAAGATTTTATAAGTTATTTTTTCGGTTTCTTTATCCTAAGTTACTGAAAATTAAGATAATTCTGTTTTCATTTCGTTATTACTCTTCATTAGCGTAATAAAAATAGTAAAAGTATCCTTATTGTAATAAAAAAAATCAGATTATCTTGAGAAAAAAAATTTAATGATCTTACTGCAAAATCTGAGCAGTTAGATTAGTTTATTTATTATGAAGAAATACTAAAGCGGCACCTCTTTTATAAGGAACACATTCGTGGACAATGTTTTATGCGAAACTGATTCGCGTACATAAGAAAAAACCACGATAATCTACGAAATTATACTCATCGGTCTTGGCAAACAGACTGTCGGAAGAATTACCAGCATTCATTTGTCTTATGTCCTCCAACACAGTTTAGAAACTGAATAAGATTCTACGCAGCAGAAAAATGTGACAAAACCACGACAATCTACGAAGTTATCCTCATCGTCCAGACAGCAGAAAAATGTGACGAAGCAGAAAAAAAAGCAGCAGAAAATGTGACCACGACAATCTACGAAGTTATCCTCATCAGTCTTGACAAACATACTGTCGGAAGAATTACTAGCATTCATTTGTCTTATGTCCTCCAACACAGTTTAGAAACTGAATAAGATTCTACACAGCAGAAAAATGTGACGAAACCACGACAATCTACGAAGTTATCTTCATCGGTCTTGGCAAACAGACTGTCGGAAGAATTACTAGCATTCATTTGTCTTATGTCCTCCAACACAGATTAGAAACTGAATAAGATTCTACGCAGCAGAAAAATATGACAAAACCACGACAATCTACGAAGTTATCCTCATCGTCCAGACAGCAGAAAAATGTGACGACGCAGAAAAAAAAGCAGCAGAAAATGTGACCACGACAATCTACGAAGTTATCTCATCAGTCTTGGCAAACATACTGTCGGAAGAATTACTAGCATTCATTTGTCTTATGTCCTCCAACACAGTTTAGAAACTGAATAAGACTCTACACAGCAGAAAAATGTGACTTTCTACAGAACAGAAAATGAAGACTATATAAAACAGGTTTGCTATATTTAAACAGCAAAATCATCCCTATTACTGTCATTTGTTGCCTCTTTTACATTCCTACTATTTATACATAGAAGGTGATGTAATGATAATTATTTTTTCTGGCCGCCCAGACAGGAAACCTGTTAGCGAGGCTGACTGCCGTACCGAAGGGTCCGGGTTCGAATTTCGGCATGAATGTTAGTAAATGTATAATGTCCGTGCGGCACGAGGGCACCAAAATATGTGGGTATAAGAACGTCCTCTCGAGAGGTTGATGTTAGGGAAAAAAGGATGGGAGACGCTTGGACCTGTCCCCCAGGGTGCTCTCCTTCAAAATTGGGGCAGAACTGAGCAAAGTCGGTTTGTCAACTGGATGGTGCTCCGGGCTCTGGTCAGCAATAGACGCAATATAGTACTCCTTGCCACGATAATAATTCGTGGACTTTATCTGCTTCAGACAAGAGAGATTAGTAATAATAAGAAGAACAATTTTTATCCTGTTCTCGTAATCAATCTCCTACTGCTACATTTGCCATTTCGATTTTGAGAAACAGGTGCTTAAAAAATTCATAATTATGAAAATTAGCAGTCTCGTTACGATGGTAAAATGCTTAAAATATGCATAAATATATAGAAGAGGGAAAAAGGAAAGAGAATCAGTTCGTTGTCTTTTCCTTAAGAAGAGCAAGAATATGAAAAACATTATGTCGTCATATTCAAACTACAAAATAAACTGAGAAAAGAAGATCATGCAATCTTAATTTAAAATAACCAATAGAAATAAACCATACGATACCATACGATAAATAAACAGAGCATATTTGTAACACCAAAATTAACTGAGATCATTAATTAAAGGGAAGGAATTATCAACAAGCCAACTTGTAATTTGTTAAAACAATATGCGACAATTATGAACTGGAGAAATTTAGCTGCAAATAATTGCTACAACAAACAAGAACAAAGACGGATGTTGATTCCAGTAAGTTATCATCATCACGAGTGAGGTATCAAAGAGCATTTAATGAAATCCAGAAAGACAAATTCTGTACTTGTATTGTGAGTAATAGTTGTGCAACCTTTTCTGAGCTAAGCAATGCAGGATTTGAATCAACGGTCTCAGAATGGCGGCCCCGAAACAAATTTAAGAGGCCCGCGAATATATTTTAATACCACGGTAATAATTATTTAAACTACCACGCACGAGGGAATGCAAACGTTCAACGATGACGACATTTTTGCTACAATACCTACATCTAGAGTATCCCTTCAAAAATGCTGGGGTTTTGTGGATTATTTCTTTTCTTTCATCACTGAGATTTGTAATGTTCCTGTAATGAGATTTGTAACGTTCTTCCGATAAAATGGCGAAGAACCTAGTGAACTAAGTAGGGATTTACCACTGAGTTCCAATACAGTTTTACAAAATATGAAATCGATAATAAAACAAATTCTAAATGTCAAATTTGGGCTTCCAGATGCCTATATTCGCAGTAGGATTACGTCCTTCTCGTATTTTAAACCATTCGATGGCTCTAGCTACCGTCGTTTTATCACAATGCGAGAAACATACATACATTTATGCACGTTTTTCATTATTTAATTTCTCTAAATATAATACAGGGCCGCAATTTTTGGTGGTAACAGTTTGAAAAGTGAACGGACATTTAACGCTTCCGACGCAAAATGTCGAAACGAAAACAATAGTCCTTCAGGGACAAAGCCCCTTTGGACTAAAAAAAAAGGCACAGTTCTATATCTCCTGTTCTGCTGGGCCGATTGAGGAAATTCAAGATAAGGTTTTCATGTCACGAAAGCGCGACTTAGGATATATATTAGATTTATATATAGCATTCTTCTAAAATAGGTATTTTGACACAAAGTCGGACTCTTTCTGAAATACTGCACCGATATTTTTCCATATATCAATTCTATGACGGAAATTATGCCTAGATAATAAATTTTGTAATTTTTCGTTGGAAATTTATGGAGAAATTTAAAAATTTATTTTCAACTTGCGCTAAGAATAATTCACTTGGCGAACTTCTTAATTTATGGCTACCTATTTTCCTTTCCTTTTTTCCTTTGCACAGGAGCGGAAAAAAGGTCATCGTTTATACTTTCAAATAATTTTAACAAAGTGCGCAAACAGCATTTGGCGTTATTATCGCTTATAACAAATATGCCAAATTTCAAAACGAACCAATATGTAAATTCGCGTATATCTTATCTATATTTATCTATTTTATCGCTATATCTTATATATATCGTATCTATATTTCCTCTTGACACGTCGTTGTACGTTTTAGTTTTACACGCTGTTGATTTCTTAAAAGATATATGTTTTTTCCTTCATAATTTATGAAATGAGTTAAATTGTCAGCTAAAACTTTTTATCTTAATTAAACAAGCCGAAGCGATTATTTATTCCAGAATTTTTCTCTCCTGTTCTAAAATTTACTAATGAAAAAAAACCCGTTTAAGTTTCTACAATGGAAAACTTAAATTTATACATCTTTTAATTAAATTTACTGAGCTGCTTTACCGCTTTCGATAAAAATTTATTAATTCTGTAATTTTCTTTTAGTAACTATTTTTATATTTTGTATTTATGGAAAATGAAAGGAAATTGCGTGAAGTTCAGTGAATTTTTCAAGTTCAACGAATGGAAGTTTGTCAAAGGGGAATAAAACTACATTTTTTTAATACATAGATTTCTTATTTTGTTGTTTACCTTCATTTACGTTTGTTAAATTCTCCTGTGCAACATTAGCTGAACTTTCTCCATTGCAAACCGTCTGCGAAAATTACTTAACCTAACGCAAATAATTTTTTTTAAACAAATATAGAAACCGAAATATTTTCGCTTACAATTGAAATTTTAATCTCGATATCTTTCCTATACTTTACTAGTAGCCGCTACGCGGCCAGTCTTCGTCTGGGTTTTAAATGTATCGTAAAAATGCCTAAAGAGAATGCCAAACATTAAATTAAAAAGCTGCACAGAATTTTATTCTGCAGAACAACTTTATAAAATAAATAAATAAATAAATGTATTACGTATAAAAAATGACAATGAAATAAGCAATATCCCTTAATATAAATATTAATATAATAATAAATATATTAACCAACTTCTAGTTACCGTCTCTCGATAAACGTCCAGTATAGAGAGACATTAAATTTAAAAACAGAACAGAATTACCGTCCTCATTTTTCCGAGTGGCAACAGTGCTTATATCATCAACAATGGCAACAATGCCTGCGTGCCATTGTTGCTGATATAATGAAGAAGAATTATCGATTTGATGCGATTTCACCAAAAAACATAAAACAAAAAAATCTCACTCGAATTTTGAACAAAGCGCTTCGAGTTGCACTGGCTCTTGTCTAGATGCTCCTATATACCAAACGTGGTAGCTCTGGGTCTATTAGCTTACACACAGAGAGAGACAAACTTTTCCTTTTATATATATAAATAGATTATAAAAGTCGATATTGTTCTATTGAAAACGTTCGAGTGCTTGTGTGAAACTTCCGATAATTGAATTTAACTATTAAAAAACATTAGCCTACACTCTGCAAGAGAGTTGTAGGAAAGAAAATCGTCCAGGATATCGTAGTTCGTGTTGTACTTTAAACGGAATCAAAGCATCTCTCGACAGCTCAGGGAGATGCGCTTTTTGATAAAGGTACATGCAAGTAAAAACGCGTGGATTTCTTTTAAGTCTAAAGGAAAACAGGTCCCTTTTACACAGTATTCGCCTTTTCCACTTAGTTTTTACTCAGGGATTTCATTACTTCATCTTATCAAGATGTCACTATAGAGCTGACTCTTTCAGAAAATTCAAGCTATCTAAATCGACCACGATCAATTTATGACAGATTCGAAAAGAGGCATTCTATCAGTTGTTTGTAAGTTCATCAGAAGTTTTGAAGCAAGTATGTGTGTTTCTAGATTTAATACAGTCGATTCCGGTTAATCGTACCACATCGGGAAGCGATCGTTTTGGTCCTAATAACCCGGCTGGTCCGATTACACGAATATATCCTATTTTGTGAGACGGGACGTGCTATATGTAGCAAACAGTAAATGTACATGTAAATCCTGCACTAAAATGTAATTATGACCTTTATTGTACGGTATAGACATACGGCGGTACACATGTACTGTGCATGTATATTATTCAGTGGTATACATGTACAAACAAGAACTACAGTCGAAATTCTTCCATTGAGAAAATTAATTTAGAAACAAATTCTAAGAAACAATCTCCACGATACTCAGCATGCAAAGAGCAATAAAACAATTTCTTACCAAGTTCCAGTTAACACTTGAGAAACTTATCCAATGTGATCTGACGCGTTCTCTTGACGGATTGCACGTGAACGAAATCGCCACAAATATCTAACGCAGCAATGGAACTGCCTTCATGTCTCTCCTGCATGAAATACCGACTCAAAGTTTCAATGTTTTCCTCGCATCCTGTGTTGTCACTTGCACTAACCTATTAGCGGCATCATCATCATCATCACTTTCTTGGTCTTCCGATGCTGTCGCGTGTTTTACTGCAACTCGAGCAATAATTACAGCGTCGTAATATTCATTTTCTTCGTAGTATTGAAGCTCGTTGTCGATGGATAAAAATTTTGTACCTGTTGAGGTTCCAAATGTCCATCATCATTTTCACTTTCAATGAGCATGTCCACATCCATCTCCAAAGCCGAGTGCTTAAAGTCACAGTGAGAAAAACAATTCTTAATTGTCTCACTGCTCAAGTTTCGCCAGCTGTCGGCCACAAATGTAACCGCTTGTAAGATGTTAACTCTTGCACTGACTTCGTTGGCTTTTGACATTGAGCTCATCAAACTTTCTTTAATTGCTTTAAAGATGTAATTAACCAACCTTGCACGATAAAGGGTCTTCAAATTTTTGATGAAGCCCATGTCCATTGGCTGGACCAAAGCTGTGGTCCTGGGAAGTAGAAATTCCAGTTGGATGTTCTTCAAGCAATCTAAATAAAGATGTGCTGCAGAATTGTCAAAAAGAAGCGGCACTTTTCTCGACTGGTGTTGTAACTCTCTGTACCAATACCAGCTATTCTTTAAAAGTTCAGAAGTCATCCATGTATTTCTATTCGCATGATACACAACTGGTGAACTGTCCATCCTACATCCTTTAAAACAACGAGGTTTAGTGCTTTTTCCTATAACCAAGAGCTTCCTCTTGTTCGTTACTGACATGTTTGAGCAGCACAAGACAGTGACACGATCCATCGCTTTTTTGGAGCCAAAGATTTCAACATGTTTGTAATTTAATGAGCCGTCTGGTGTAGCACGATAATACAGCCCAGTTTCATCAGCAATGTATATGTCATCTGCTGAAAAAGTTTCAAGACGCTCGGACAGTTTTGTTGATTTCCATTCTTCAGCATCTGCACTATCTGCACTTTCTTTCTCGCTATGTGTTTTCTTGAATTTTATGTCATTACAGATTTCCATCGAGACAACCAACGTCCGTAGCTTTAAAGTCATCGTGGCTCAGTATTTTGGCGAGTTCTTCTGCTTTGCATTTTAACATTGGGCCGCTTACTTGCACAGCTCGTCCAGTAACAAAGGAAAACCATTCATTAAGGGCCTCATCGACGACTGGCTCCTTGCCTTTCTGCTTCCATTTTTTGGAAGTTCCTCCTCGTCCTTCACATTGGGCCCATTCTTCTCGCAGCTCATTCTCTTGTGTTATCAAGTGTGAAATTGTAGTCTTTGCCAATCTGGTAATTTCCACCAATTGACGCTGATTAGTGTTTCATGGTTGTTGCTTGATCTTATCCAGAAAACCAATTTTTTTCAGCTAACGTCAAGTCCCGTCGTGTCATTTTGGCAGGGGAGACAAGACACGTGCACAGTTCACTGATTAAAGTGGTCTGACGAAACCTTGGTATTTCGGAGTCACAATGTTGAGGTCAAGAGGGAGTTAAATGCTCGCCATCCAAAGCTTTGGCACTAAAATCATCCCAAAAGGGTGGTGAAATGATAGCTTTCTCTTGTAAACTTAAATCATGATTGACAGGCGGGAACTCCTTTCAGGTGAAGCCGGACACTGTATTGTTCATTTCCTCGAAAATCGGAGAAGCTGTGGGACCAATAACCTCGCTGGCGGCTAGTGGTGGCTCTGTTTTAAGAAAGGTCAAAGAAATTGGTGCGCCTGTTCACGTCCCACTGGTTTTGCTCTTGTCATGAACTTTAAGGAATTCCTGGCCTTTGATAAAGCATTCTCCTAGGGATCGCAACTACAGATCCTCACATATGTCGCGGACCACCTGTACATGCTGTACGCGGCCGACTTGTGGCTTCTGTTTCTTATTCGCTCGCACGTTTTATGGTCTGATTAAACGAAATTTTGGTCCAAATAAGCGAATAATATTAGGTTTATGTACATAGGATTTGTTTCGGTTCTTTATGCTTCGGTCCGAAAACGCGGCTGGTTCGATTATCCGGTGGTCCAATTAACCGGATTCGACTGTACTTCTAGATGACTAAGTAAGAGCTTCTTGCATTTCAAACAGAACTAGCCTATGGGCATACTTCGCCAATTTTTAAATATAGGAATGTATCTTTTCTTGTTATAAAAGCTACTTTCTGACAACTGTCACATTTTTAATTTAGATTTAATAAAATTTGTTTCAGCATCGTTATATTTATAAAACGCTTTATTATTTAAACCTCTTATTACTGTTGTTGCAGCAGCATTATATTTATAAAACGCTTTATTAATTTTGCCATAAATAAATGATTTGTAGATAATGTTTCTTAAATAGTTGATTTTCCTTTTTTTCTGATCAAATAAGATTTTCTTATTTAACTGAATTTATAGTAGAAGAAAGACAGATTTTAATTTCCTTTCCTTCCTTAGCTGTAATTGCGCCAAACAATTATGAATAAAATTCTGCAAGAGAAATGCGAATTGTTTATAAAGGGGCAAAAAGATGCTTACATTCTTTAAAAAAGTTACTAGATCGAAAATGGAGCCCACCAATGCCAGAGCGGTAAAGTCGCTAAACTCTGCTAGTTGGGCCTGAGGTTCGAATCTCGAGGAACGGGCTGGTTGCATCGGCGTTTTCGTGGTTTATTTGATTACGGCAAAGTACTCTAGAGATCTGCCTAAGAGGAGAGATCCCTTTATGGAGGACTTTCTAAAGGGAAACTGGCTGGTATACATGGTTTATACATGGAGAAAACCACAAAAACGCCCATGTAACAGCCCGTTCGCCTATAATTGCATCCAGGCCGGAACTACCAGTGTTCATCGAATTAACCGCTGGTGGACTTTCTTAGTTTTAACCGATGTGTAATGTATATATCAGCCACTTTCCCTTAGAAAGATACACGAAGCCATCCCTTCCCTTAAGCCGATAGCTCTCCAGTGCTTTGTTGTAATTAAATAAATCAAACCTGGATCGGAAAACTCTAACCGTAGTTGGTAACAAAAAATAATAATTAAAATTTTTCTTAAATTAGTAATTTAAAATCAGCCATCTAGTTTTCCTTTCATTTGATGGCATCTTCTTAAAGAAGTACATATACAAATTTTGGAACAAAACATAATATTTTGCGAGATGTTTCAAGAGAACTTATTTTGATCTGAGGCGACCAAACCAAAAGTTAATATCTTAAAGAATCTCGAAATATTTTTATGGTTGCAAAAAATGTTGCATTGGTAGACATTTTGTGGTTTTATTTAGTAGCGCATGTTAAGTTATAGCAAAATGTATTGCATTTACCTATTTTTAGGTGTATTGCATTAAAGCAATATATCTAAAAATATGTTAAAATATTATATGAAATGAAATATGAATAGAAAAAGGGGAAACACGCTACAGAAAGAGGTATAATGCACGTAATAAGATATAAAAAGTAACATAAAAGTAAAAGAAATGTGTCATATTATTAAACCATTTAAGAGGTAAACAGTATGAGAATAAAGAATTGCTGCGTCTTCAGGAAAACAAGAAAGACATGACAAAAAAGTGAAAGTTAAGTAAACAGTTCTAAATAGTTGCTCGTGAAACATAATACTGAACGTAAAGTAATCTATAATAATCTATATATAAAGTGCTAATGAAATTTTTTTGTAATAATTGGGAATATAAAAAGTATCAGTGATTGTGGGAAAAACAAAAAAACAAACAAAAAAAACTTGTGTGAAGAAAGATGTATCCTTGCAAAATATGTCTGTCGGTGTCATAGATGATAATTAATGACGATAATTAAGTAAAATATAATTGCTTGAGGATAATAAGCTCAACATGGGATGATGATCTTTAGTTTTTAATGTTTTTTGACTTACTCGTAAGAACGAAAATTACGGAGTTTAAACTTTTTTCCAAATTTTTCTAACTGTGTATGGCATACATGGTATTTCTAAAATATTATGCAATTAAAATACCTCCTGAGCAACTTTTTATAGGCCGTAAGGTTTTTGATTATGATAACTTTATTCAGGGGATACATTTTAACTATATTTTAATCTCGCATAAATATAATTTAGGAAGAAATAAAAGATAATTCTTTACACCAAATGAAAATATACTGATTTTAAGGAAAGCACAAATACGAAATTTCATTAAACATAAAATTTCTTATTTTAGCATTTCTCAAAGGTTAATTTGAAACCGTATAAATGAATTGCATTGAATATTTCTAAGTTTGAACAATTATTTTTAAAAAATATCTATGTAAGGAATTACAAGAACCAATTTGAACATTTTGGTCATTATTACTAGACTGTTTCACTGGATTGTTTAATTTAAATAATCTATGGACATAAAAAGAATTCCAAACACTTGTTGGACTGATGCTTATTTATTTTCGATCAAGGATGAGGTGCATTGGAGAAATTTTCTCAGCAACCGAATGAACGAAATGAAAGTCAAAGAAGCAATGGAAGCATATCCCTGCAAGCTACAATCCGGCTAAGCTCCCTTCTAGAGGTTGTTCCGCTAATGGGTTTCTTAGATCTAGATGGTGGGAGCGCCTATCATGACGTAAACAGACAGAAGAAATTGGCATGTATATGAAATTCAATTAAATGTAGAAAACGTTTCTAAACAAAGAAAAAGGAATAATGGCCTAAGTTACCTCAGTAACTTATGGTGAAATATAGTAATTGAGTTGCTTAATATTCGTGAATTATTCAACTAACAGCTTGGGTTCTGCAATTTTTTCAAAATTCTACAATTCAAAATCGCAAACTGAAGGAAGATTCATATGTTCAGGAGTTTGTTGTTCAGAAAGAATTCTTCAGAAAGAAGCTACAAGAATCGAAACTGAAAATTCTTTGCGTTTTTACTGATGAAAAAGGTCTAATGAGACTGAAGGTGAAAATACTTGGAAGAGAAGATACAGATAATTTCGCGAGTCCAACATACTTATTTTCTGATCATCAAGTTATAGAATCTGTTTTCGTACTGAAGTGGATTGCATGTTTTATTTGATTACTGAGATGGATTGCCTGCTGCTTGTTTTCTTTGACTACTTAGGATGGCCATTGGTTTGTGTTATTGAACTGTTTCAGAGTCAAGATAATTGTCTTAAAATCGCAAAGGTAAAAACAGCAGCGAGTGAATGGATACATTCTTTGCAATGGTTGTACCGTTTAGAACCGATGGACAACGAGGGCTTGTTTTATCTGAGCAAGAAGAAATTTTATGTTCATGCTAGTAAAACTTGAAGGTTCTTGATAAGACACTGACTAAAAGTGGCCGGATACCTGTTAAACTTTCACGTTATGATTAGCTTTTTCCATAACTGCAGTAAATGTATTGTTGTTTAGCCTTCTTGTTAAAGACATTGTGTTTTGATTTCTATTCCATCCACCATAAATCAAAAAGTGGAAGGAGATACAGCAGGCAACTCAATAGTTCCGTAAACGCAATTTTTCCTTAAAGTTATTGTTCATGCTTTGGCAACACTATATTTTTATAATGTTAAAAAATTGCGGAGACCGTCCATGTTTTCATAAATGAAGTGAATTGCTTCTTTTATTTTGATTATTTAGTTGAATTGCCAATTTATTCTGATTACTTATTCCTTTTTTATGTTTTTTTTTACTGAACCGACTGAACGAATAAAATTTAGATAGAATCTCTCAACAAAGCATGTGTCTACAAAATGTTGATGAAAAGTGAACTAGAATCTTCATTATTTAAAATAATGAACTTAAAAAGACACTAAAATGACTTACCAACTACAATATTTCTCAAAATAAAGTACAAAATTTTAGTAAAACGATCTGAAAATTATGGTTCAAAAACGTTTGTGAAAATAAAACATAAATTTTTATACAGACCTTTGTGACCATTTCAATTTGTAAGATATTTTATCGTAATTAGACAGTTATTACAATTTGGACCGTTTACTGCAATTGTTTCTTTCCGTTTTCTTCACCAGAATGAGAATTAGGTTTTAGTGTATTTAAGCTGAGGGTTTTGAATGTTTACATGAATGCGTCTTGTAGTTATATTTTTCTACTAATTACGCTCTTCATCTCTGCTTAAATTTGTATTCCAGCTTCAGCGTCTTGCTAACTGACGTTTTAAATACGCACCGGCAAAATTCTGAGCCAGTTTTACATATAGTATCCGGCTGCGTTATCCGCAATTGAATATTAACTTTCTGTTATTTTAATTTAAATACCCGCAAGGTAGCGGAAGTTTGTTATAGGTGTATCTCTTTGCTTAAAACTGAAAAAGGAGGTTATTTTAACCTTCCACTATGACGCAATTTCCGGTCATCTACGCTACGCAGCAGTATTTTCGGCCATGACTCGCTTGCAGTCTAGTAGAGTTCACAGGGCTTCAATAAAAGCTTCCAGTTACCACAGAAGCCTACAGGTTATTAAAATGCTCGTTTTGTTTAAATGAATTGAAGATATACATTTTGTAGAAGTAGTCGAGAGTAAATTAGTCACATAGTTCACGTTTTCTTGCCAACTACGATCAATTCAAGGATTGTAGAACTAATTGAGAGATATTTATAAATGCTCCACTTAGTCTTTAGCTGCTTCTTGGGTAAAAAACCATTAAATTTATAGGCAATACCTGAAAAATATTTATTATATTGATCCTAGACTTATCAATAAATGTATATTCTTTATCGAAAAAATAAAATCTAATACTGCCAAAAGTTATTCCACATATTGCATAATTATTCTCTAAACCTTACCCAGTTACCCTTACCCTGGAGTTTTAGAAAAGCCTTCACTTACTTACTCGCAGCAAAATATACCTGAAGATTAAGCACTGCAACTGAAATATTGTAGTCATGTACTTTCTATTCAGAATAACCCTTCAGCTAACGTTTGGTGTAAAAATAAAAGTTAATCAATTCAATCTTTTGCTTCCAAAACAAATAATTTCATCATCTTCGTTATCTGATGCCAATATTCTCCTCCCCCATAGGTTTCGTAGCTAAAAATAATCTGTTCTGTATCTCACATAAAAAGGATTAATGAAATCATCGATATCACGAGCTCACCTTCATCAACAAAACCAATAATTATCTTATTACATTGTTGAGCTTTTGGGTAGAGATAAACATGAGATAAATATAGGATACTAAGATAATGAGTTAAAATATCTACTCAAAACAAACTTAAATATCTTGGAAACAAATAATAATAATGCTACCTGCAGGGATGTCTGAACAAGTTTCATTATCAACAGATTGCAGCATTACTAAGACGCATGCGTTTGTGCGTTTGTTTAGAAATTTACTGTATAATAACTTTTTGTCGAATTGAATTAGAAGAGAATATCATATTGAAGACAGAGTAACTCCCAAGGTCCCCAAATTGATTCTCCTAGGTATTTTTCTGTGGAGATTCTGTGAAACCACGGTTCGTATGCCAAACCTTAATATTTTTCGAGAAAGGATTGCCGCAAGATGTCTGTAATGCCTCAAAGATTACGGAAGACGTAGAGGGAGACTAACATTTGTCGAGCAACTAAGGGAGCGACCGTGAAGATCTGCTGATTTCTAAATCAAATAATTTTTCTGAAATTTATATTCTGTAGCTTATATATATTTGTGTATGCTCATAATAAGATAATCTTAATGAGTTTTTCTTTTCTCCCCCACCCCGGAAAAAGGGCCTATGATATCCTTATTTTTACCCAGGACATTTTTTGGCTAGATTTTCATCTGGACAACCTGCATATAAATATTATAATCTTGAATTATTACACTGTTTTATTATTATTATTATTAAGGTTATTATTGAGATATTATTATTATATTCTTAATTATTAAGATTTTACATAGTTTTTTATTTTATACATGCATACACACACAAATATGTATATATATATATATACACTGGTGTGCGAAAATTAAGGACGAGACGGTTTTTTCAATATAACTTTCAAAGCTTTCCAAATCAACACATTTAATACCGTAAGACCCCCAATACGTAAGGGCACGAGTAATGTAAGCAACACTTACTAAAAGAGAAATCAGAGGGATGAAAAGAAGCTTTATTGAAAAAGTAGCATGGAGCGCAATGCGACTGAAGGCCGAAACATCCCTGTGATGGGTGTCCAGCAAGAAACATCCAGTTTTAATAGGGGATATGATCTCCCCTGACTGCTAGGCAGGTTTCACATCATTTATGTGTGCTGGATATGTGGTTGTTAACGAGCTGTTGAGACACTGCTGCTCGTTCCTCCTGTAGCACGAATCGCAGTTTCGGAATCATTACTGGCGATAAGTTACGTGCTGCCACAGGTCTCCCTAGTAAGTTTCGTACATGCTTGACGGGATTTAGATCCAGAGACCTTGCCGACCAATCCATGTGTTCAATATCTTCATTCTCCAACAGCTCTTCGCTTCCAACAGCTTCCAACAGCACACCAGTGTATATACTGTCTATTCTTCAAAAGAGAGAAATGAACAGTAAACCAAACTAGGCAGCTCTTTTTCTTCAAGGTTTTCTGAACTTAAGCTCCAGGCTTAAATTTTTAAGATTATCAGATTTGAGGGATTATTACTTATAAGATATATAAGGTATTATATATAAATGTATGTGTGTATAAGACATAACAAAATACGATGGCTATGTTAAGAAATAATTGGGAACCTTAAAATTGACTATTCTAGATTTGATGCTCTCCCCCTAAATTCATCTGTGCTCCCAAATTCGAGATCTTTCCATGTTACGTAATGCTTGGTACAGATACCTTGTCCAATCAAAATAATTGCAAACCAAAACTTTTTGAATTCGAACTGAAACTTTTGCTCCCTCCCTTCTTCCTTTGATTTACTGCATCACTTTCGCTTAAGCTTTCCTCCTGGCAAGACGATCCTAATCCAAGCTATTGCTGTTTATTTGCTTAAGATGTCGTCATATTTTAAAACCCGTGTACCTGGAAATTGTTGTATTTAACTATGATTAAAAAATATCTTGTTTGCAAAAAGGAGGATTTGATATGAGTAAAAATAAAGATTGCGATGCTTCAAGAGGTTATTTGATGTGCTTAAAAATAAAGATTGTGGTACTTCAAGCTGAGTTGTGTTAAATATGTCATCATAGCTTTTACCTTCAGGCTGTACTGCCTTTGCGCTCAACCACGTCTACAGCCAGTAATCCAAGTACCGGATTCCGACTACGCATTAAAACGTTACATATATATATGTACTCTCTATTCTTCAAAAAGCGAAATGAAACAGTAAAGCAAATTAGGCAGCTGTTTTTACTCAAGGTTTTCTGAATTTAAGCTCCAGGGTTAAGAATATAGGATTTATAAAATTATTTTATTTGTAAGATTATTATTTATTAAGATATATATTATGATTATTATTAAGTATTATATATATATAAATTCAAAATAAAAGTAATTCAAAAAATTAAAAGGCATATGACTTGCGTTAAAGCTGCAAAATGATAAATCATTAATTCATAATAATTAGTAATAAGAGAACAGAACGTTTTTCATTCTGAATTATTCTGAATTATATGTGTATATATGTACTCTTTATCTATCAAAAGAGCGAATTGGAACAATAAACCAAATTAGGCAGCTGTTTTTACTCAAGGTTTTCTGAATTTAAACTCCAGGCTTAAGATTATGAGATTACAAGATTTATAAGATTATTTTATTTAAAAGATTATTATTTATAAGATTTATGAGATATTATTATTATTTTATTTATAAGATTTTCTGCATTTTTAATAATGGATATCGTAAAATATTTCCTGTAAAATTGCTGTAAAAAAAGCTGTAACGTTTCCTTTAAAAGAGTATGTAGAAATAAATTCAAAAAAATGAATAAATTGTAAGAAGATGCATTTTTCTTTGTAATGATCTAGCTTTAAAGAAGATACTTATCCCCCAGTAGGAAACAGATGCCCATGAATTCAACACTAATATTACTTACTGTAAATTCGTAACAGGCGTCGCTAAGTCTCCAATGGTAGTAAGAGTGAGGGTTGACCAATAGACAGATCCTAGGTATTTCCGCGAGAGCGTCGCATAGTCATCTACAGGCTTTCTATAAGACCACTCTCCAACGAAGCCCTCCAGTTCGGACAGCATGTAGTAAAAGCAGCCAAACCAGTGGGCCAGCAGCAGCAAGATGTGTATGAGATTTACAACTCTCCATAAGTTGGGATAGATTGTGCGGGACTCGACCATGTAGTAAAAACGGAAGGAACGGTACACTTTCAAGAATCTATTCAAAGAGAAGAGAAAAAGGTATATAAAATAAAAGTCATGTCAAATTACTGAAGAATAAAATGAAAAGTTTAATATAGAGAATATGTTTTTGCTTTTTGTAGAACTATTAATTTGTCAACGAAGAAAAACTTATAAAGTAGAAATGTGAACTAAAATAGGTTATATGATATATTAAACACATAGTGGCACGTATATCTGTGAACGGAGAGAATCCGCAAAGGAAAATGCTTTTTGTTTGCTTGTTTAGAACAATATTCATCCTATTTTCGTTTATGCTTTGTTATTTGCCCTACTTTATTCACGATCTCTAATTATAACTGTGACTTATATTTAGATTATTTAATTAGGTAAATGTTTGTGTTTTCTGCAAATTATAAGAAATATAACCTACGTTCAGTTTAAAAAACATAAGTTATTCTTGGAACCAATTCCGAACTATCTCTTCCACGCCGCCGTCTGACTAGAATGCACATTCTTTGCAGAGATTTCTTTGGAATATTTAAAGCTGCGAAATCACGACGTGGCGTTGTTGGTAATGGGAATTTGATTTCGTAGTTCAAAGTTTCCCGTTGCCTTTAACATTGCACATTCACCACAGCTTTGCATTTCACGAAGTGATGACATGTAGTCTTTCTGGAGTAAAGTATAACATTAACGTCCTCTTTTCCCCAAATCTATAAACTATCTAAAATTTTTTTGATTGAACTGGAATGTTTCCTTTACAGACTGGCGCTTCAGCTCAAAATGACCCCACTACGTTTCAGTGTTGTTTTCTATCCGTGATAGGAATATTTTCTTTTCTGTAGCATATCATTTCAGATACTGGAGAGTTATATCTTACAAAATGCCTCTTGGTAAAATCAAGCAGTAAGGCACCGAGTGGAAGCATTCATTGAGGAAATTCAGCTAATTCCTAACAATCAATTAAAATGTTCTAATAGTCAAGCAACAACGTCAAGGTGAGTGAGTTCATTCACTTTTTAAACAATGACATCTGTGGAACGCTTCGGTGTACCACATCACTCATAATTTGATAATCATATTTCTCCGAAACGCTTGCTTTCTATCTTAGTGTGTTTTGTGAACCCTATCCTTCTGTTGATGAATGTCACTATCATCTACCTCTTCTACCGCCAAAAAACGAGCTGCGCTCATTGTTTTCCTTTCGATGGATCCCTGTCGTATTTTTGAGCTAACTTGAAGTATAACGTCAGTATGAAAGATACGCTCGCTTGGTTAGTTATTTTCTGCTAATTTTGACGTACAGCTATAGGATCGTGCACGAAAAGCTGACACACTTAACGTGTACAGACAGATGCTAATTCTATTTCGTCATGCCTGCTTCGTTGTTGCGAGCACTGTAGAACTATCTCATTGGCATTGCAAAAGCCAGAAAGACGCAGGTAAAAGACCATGTGAAGAGCTCAAGCCACAGAAGCAAGACTCGTAGCAGGCAAATGACAGAAGACTTTTCATACACTACCCTATATCTCTTTTTTACTTTCCTTGGATGTGTTGGATTTTCCTTTTTGTATTGTTACTCCTAAGACATTTCTGAAATATTGCCTAAAACACCGATTTTTGCAAGCAATCTTCAGTAGTTTTTTAATGAATGCTTTCTATAAATTATGTTTAAAAGATTTCATGTAACTCTTTTTCTTTTCAAGGAATAAATATTTATATAATACTACTGCACGAGAAAAATTTATGGGTTGTGAAAATAAAAGATGTGTCTGTTATGAAATTTTGTCTGAATGCAAACAATTTTGGATATGTTTGAAATACGAAATAAAAACGCATTTTGTGATTTTGTTGTTATGTAGCTAGCTGTTTTCTGTTATTTTTTACACAATGACGTGCTAAGGTGGTGGATGATGATTCTCCACCACCAGGATTTGGCAGCTGGTTCCCCTAATCCTCAGTCACCCTTTAAAATGCAAGGCATATAAGGTATTTCTCCTGTCTTTCTAGCATGACTTCGTGGTGTAATGGTCAGCACACTCGGCGCGTATTCGAGAGGTCCGAGGTTCGAATCCTGGCGAGGACATTGCTCATTTTTCATGTCTCCTGCTTTAAAATAACCTAATGTCTGTATAGCCCATTAATATTTCAGAAAATAGAGTTTAGTTAAAATGATAAATGGTCAGTTTTCACCTAACAGAGCAAAAAAAACTAGAATGTAAATAGCAATACAAAATGCTGAACGATTAGCATTAAAAGAGCCTACCGGTATGCATTTTACATATTTATTTTATTTTTAAATACATTAACTTAGCAGGTTATAAAATATATTGTCTTTCATTTCACGGAATGCCGTATTCAAACTTTTCACTGTAACATCCAGGAAGCATTTGATTAAATTCTTTCACTTATTTACATTCAACTTAACCTCTCACTTATTTCAAAAGAAAATATTTCTTCTGAAGCAATTGCATTGCATAAATTACTTTAAATAAGCAGTAAAATAGATATTACATAGCATGTCAAACAAGGCGAATAGCTTAAGAATAGATATCGCAAAGATTTGTACCACATAAATATAAAATGAAACTTGTTTCAACAGATCTAAATTTTTATATGTGCATTTGAAATTAATCACTGAATATAAACGTGGAAACACATGAAATGTTGTTCACCTAGGAAATCTGACTATTGGAAGTGCTCCAACACGAAATTGGATCAAGTCCAAAGGTGTGATGGCGACGATGTCCATCAGGAAGCTCTTAGACATGAAGTAATGAAAGGCCAACTTCTTGCTTTCACACACCATTAAACCTTGCTCAAGGTAACCAGTTCGGAACTGAAAGATAATATCGAGGGCAAATACTACATCTGTAAAACCATCCAAACAATACCAGGCTAAGTAATGGTCTTCTTGTAGCTCTGGAAATGCCTATAAAATAATAAAAAACATTTGTTTAGAGCTGATATTCGAAAATTAAAACAGAGAAAATTGAAAAAATATTTATCTGCGAAATATATGCAAGCTCAATGCAACACTTATTTATCATAGACTATTAATTAGTGTTACGCAGTGTGTAAAACACGAGCAAGAAGTTACGTAGGAAATTAAAACAGGCAAATCGACAACCTTGTATTCGGCGTAGATTTTGTAAAATCCCAATTGATTCTGAGAGCAAAACGGGTCCGCCTTTATCAGGAGCAAAAAATTCTGCAAAAGCGAGAAAACGAATGTCGATCATATTTATACCCTACAGGCGACCAGTGGAAGAGTCGATAGCGCCATCTGTCGGCAGCAATAGTAACGAAAAATGAAGGGTTAAGTTAGCAGAACAACAATTCTAATCCAGTCTTGCCTAATGCCTTCATAATTCTACTAATTTAACCCTCCATTTTTCGTTACTATTTCTGCTGACAGATGGCGCTATCAGCTCTTTCACTGGTCGCCCGTAGGGTATAAATATGATCGACATTCGCTTTCTCGCTTTTGCAGAATTTTTTGCTCCTAATGAAGGCAGACCCGTTTTGCTCTCGAAATCAATTGGGATTTTACAAAATCTACGCCGAATACAAGGTTGTCGATTTGCACCTGCAAAGCGTATACTTTACAGTTTATGTTACAGCATTTATTTATTAACATACCGTACTGAATCGATAAAAAGTCAACATACAAAGCGATTCCTCACATTTGAACAGGGAGAAATGTTTTCTACACAAGATGGTTTCACGCACGGAAGCTTTCTCTGCTGAAAGATTTTCTATAAAAATGGTGATTAAGTTTTGCGAGTACAACATTTGAACTAAAAGTAAGTAAATATGTTTTCTCTTAGCAAAACAATTATCAGATAAATTATAAACTATCTTTAGACAATACTCTAAATGAAAGTCTGCTGATACAAAAACATGTTTTGTTATTCTGGCACCTGCATGCAGATCTTGAACGGAATCCTAATGACATTCGTATATTTATCTGCTAACACACTTAATCAGGTATAAAACACGTATAGTGAAACAGCATGCATTGCGAGGGAAAAAAATTAAGAAAGAAAAGCAGTTCTATATTTCCCGCTCTACTGGGCCGATTGAGAAAATTCAAATTGCATTTTCCATGTGTCGAAAGCGCGACTTAGGATATGTATTAGATTTATATATAGCATTGTTCTAATACAGGTTATTTGACACAAAATCGGACTTTTTCTAAAATGACATTCCAGTTTGTTTCCATATTTCAAATCTACGACTCAAATTAGGTCAAACTACCAAATTTTGTAAAAATCGCACGAGTAGTTTTTAAAAAATTAGCTCTCAAAATTTTAGCTCCTTAATATTAATTGAATTTGATATATATTTATTAATATCTCTTTTTTTATTAAACTTACCTGATTCCTTCTTTCACATTTCGAAATTAAGGTTAATTCCAAATAAAATTCGCCCATTTTTCATGATTTATTTATATTTTTAAATAATTTTTATATGCTTTTTGAAAAACATTTTGGATTATAATCTATAAAATTGTTACCATCATCTTAAAGTAGGTGTATTTCTAAGCACACCTGCAAAAAATTAGGATTGTTTATTTAAAATTTCCGAAGATATACATGAATTTATATATTGGCGCGTTTTGAAATTTGGCATTTTTGTTGAAAGCGATAATAACACGAATGTCGTTTACCCACTTTGTTAAAATTATTTGAAAGTACGAATGATAACTTTTCTTCCGCTCGTCTGCAATGAAAAAAAAGGAAAGAAAAGGAAAATAGGTTTCTCTAAATTAAGAAGTTCGCCAAGTAAATTATTCTTGGCCAAAACTGAAAAATTACGCCAAGAATTTTTGAATTTCTCCCCAAATGTCACAAAATTTAATATTTAGGCATAATTTGAGCCGTAGAATCGAAATATGAAAAACAATTGGCATGTCATTTCACAAAAAGTTCGATATTGTGCCAAAATACCAATGTTAGAATGATGCTATATTTAAATCTAATATATATCTTAAGTCGCACTCTCGAGACATGAAAAAACCAATTTGAGTTTCGTCAATCGGCCCAGTAGAACGGGAGATATAGAACTGTTCCCCACCTTTTTTTCTCCGCAGTGTACATGAAGAATAAGTATTTTGTAACGGATTGCTTGATGATCGTTCAGAATCAACTTCAAGATGTATCTGCACAGTAACCGTAACGAACAGAAACTCAATTTGGTGTAGTTGTCAAGCATCCTGCGGAATGACGTGGAACACTTTTCGCTTAACTGAAATATAAATTCACTTCTGGTTCTTGATCTGGGTGAGAGATAACCGATTGTATAAACCTTATTACACCAATTGAAGATGACTTGGTGGTACAGATTCACTGAAAAGGATATAAATAACCTTTGTTTTTCTTTGAGGAAGTTAGCTACGTTTTATATTTTTTCTATGTCAGTTGAACGCTACAAAGTTTTTCCAAAAGAGAGCATTATTCCTTACTAGCAGCAAAGGGAAGTGCTCCACATTTTAATAATTCATGCAGGATGCAGCCTTTACGCAGATGTTGTCATAGTACCTGCAGAGACTGACGTATGACGTGGATTGCATTTGTAATCGTTCTTCAAGTACGAATGTCCACTAAAGCCTCTATACCTTGAACCTTGTGACTTTTGGTTATGGAACTGTTTGAAAGCACATGTGCACAGAGGTTAGCTGATGCTATTGGTCGTAATGAAAGAAGTTATTGGCCATTCTATGGCAGGAGTTACAACTAAAACCTTCTTCGACGCTCTGCAGAGAGTAGTGCCACATCGGGGAACGTTTTAATAAATTACAACTGCCATTTTGATTATTTGTATTCCTAGCTGCTTGGCGAATACTGCTGTACAATAACTTGTTATAAAACTGAAGGGCTTCTGTTGACGAAAATTCTAACTATTCTGGCAATAATTGTTTTCATTTAAAAAAAAATGAAATCCCACGTCTTTTTATGCATTTCTGTAAAAACCATATTGTAGTACAGATTTAATTTTTGAATTATGGAATTTTTTATTTTGTTGTTTCTGAATCACCGAGTACGGAGTAAGTAAAGTGAGTTAGTGAGTTAACTAGACTACGTCAGCCACAGTTTATAGCTAATTAGTTTGGGGAACGATTTTTTGAGTGATTTTTGGGTACTGAGGCACTAGTGTCCTTATAGCTAGCTGCTAGTGGAATTTAAACAACCTAGAGAGGTTTGGAATTATACTGCATGTATTACAAACTCGTGCTAAAAAATAAGCAACAAAGGCTAAAAGAAAATGTATTAATGCAAAAAGGGGAATTAAAGCATATAATTTAAATATGAGGTAGAGGTTTCATAGCCGAATGGAAATAGTCAACCAAAATTAGCATAAAAGTCAATGCCCCATTCACACCACAATGCCTTAAAAAGAGGCATGCTGTACCTATGCATCAGTTCGCAAGCAGTGATGGCTCCGTGTAATCCAATGTAGGCAAAGCGGAAAGCATAATCAAAAGACACTATTTGCACGATGAAATGCGTCGGAAGTCTGTCGAGATGTTGCAAACTGGTGAAAAGCAATCCTCTGTGTCGAGAGAGCTGAATGTGCATCGAAGTGTCATTAACAGGCTGTTCCCAAAGGGACGTTATCTATTAATCGTTACCAAAGGAATCAAAACCCCTGTAGAAGACATGGGTCTGGATGCCAGAAAATTACCACAACGGCAGATAATCGCTTCTTGTTATTATGTGCAACACGTAGGTCACTAACCGTACAACAGCTGGCGTCGTAACTCCCTGCTACTGCAGGGTTGCTCGAATTAGGTCCTTGAATATCACAGTTTTATGTTGAAGCTTTGGAGCCACACAGTCTTTTAGGAAAAATCTCCATTTAATATCCATAACAGTTCCTGAAGAACAGTTATATGGAGAGAGTCAGGAACATGCTATCGGGCGGCAAACATCGTCGAAAGAGACCATCACAGAGGCGTAGGTTTACTTGTATGGGCTGGGACAGAAACGAACGGCCGCACTGATCGCTATGTGATTCCTAATGGATTCAACACAGCCGCCCGATATTGGGACAAAATTCTATACCCTCTTGTGGGTTCTTTTATCGCTGCAATGGGTTCAGACATGGTACTTATAGACGATAAGGCCCGCCCGCATGGAGCTTGAGTGGGCAGAGTTATCCGGAGAGTGATACCATTTCGCATCTGCCACGACCTGTTAGATCACCGGTCCTGAATCTCAAAGTGCATGTGTAGAACATGTTGAGACAACAGACAACAGGTCGCAGTTGCTCCGCCTGGCACCCTCCACGAGCTTCGACACGTATTTCTATAGGAATGGGTGTTACTGCCACAACAAGCAACCCACGACATTATTGACAGCTTGTCTCAGCGTTTCAGCCAGAGGATATCATAGTCGTTATTACCGTGATGTTTCCACTGCAGGTTCATCCAACCCATTTGGTCTTTCGCTATGTGATGATCGTAATACAAGTGTTTTTGTAAGTATATTTGCTTTATTATTTGCTATGTGGTCTAGTAATGCTACACCAACCTCTTGGATCAATTTCACGTATATACATTAAAAAGTTTTTTTTTTATTCCGAGTTTTGCCTTTGTTACTTACTTTTTGAGCAGGAGTGTACGATATTCCTTCAAAATATATGATAAAATCAAGTTAGTTTACAGATCATTAATGAAATTTAAAAATAAAAACTGAACCTCAAATGAATTTCTGGAAAAACAGAAATTTTATTTTATTTAATTTTTATTTTCATTTAATTTTATTTTATTTCAAGTCTCACATATTTGGTAGGACAGACATAGGTTTCTCACATTTTAAGAAAGCACAGCTCTCCTGAGAAGCTACAGATAAGAGAAAAGCAGCGTAAAGAGAAGAAACAGTTATCACTGATTTATACGAAGTAATTTTGAACCTATTTACGTTTGAAAAGATACGGATTGTGTAATACCACATAAATAACAAAACTGAACGAAGGCCAATAGAAAGAATAATATGTTCAATGCACAATTCATGCAAATAGGTATGACAGACGTACTGTAGGATTTTATCTTCTAAAATTTAGTGCTATACTGTATGATTCAAAAGTAGTTGGAGGGGCATTTAAACTTCATTACATTCCGCAGTTATAATATATTTGCTCTTTTTCTCTTTCTAGTATAACTAATAGAACCTTTTAGCATTCTCACAAATTCGAACATAAGATTTGTATGAAAGCGAATTTTCGTAAAGTGAAGGATACTTCTGTTATAAATGTAGATAAAATAGACATACCTGTCTGGCAATGATGGTCCAAGCGTTATAAAGTAAACACATAGTTAGAAGTGAGAGCCAATAGAAAAGAATATTTTCATCAGGATTGACGACAGAGCGCCAAGTACCGAAGAATGGACTTTTAACCATCCCGTCGGCCCCGCGCCGCGAGGAACCTTCAATGGTGTTTGGATCTGGAATCTGGCGCGTCGAGAATCTCTTTAGAAAAGAATCTTCTCTCTTCAAAGGCGGTTTTTTGTGCCCCTGTTGAAAATTTAATTTAACAGATATTTAACTGAATGCTCTCTCATTATAATTGTTTTCTACATTAGCATCTAAATCTAAACTTAACATGCAAATGTATATTTGAAAATTTATAAGAACTCACCTGGGCAATAGCTTGCGAAAGTTGGACGGTGTGACGAAGCTTTAACCAACGGGACCGACCACTGCGGGCAACCGCCGGTGCCACTTCTGATGGTGGCGCCGAACAAGATGGAGCCACGTTTGAACTTTCTGCCGGTGGTGGTAAGGAAGTTGATGTTGCTGAAAAAAGGAAAAAAAGAAAGGGATATCCATAAATAAATAAGTTTTTTCTTCCTCAAGTTAGAGCGTGTCAAAGAAATTCTTAGAGTGGTAACATCAATAAAATATCTGGAAAAATTTCCCAATGCCAGAACGGATATAACGTGTGAGAAGAGTAATTAATAAAACATTGTGATACGAATACATGTTAACCTTTTATATCAATCCTTTTTAGCTAGTTTTACAACGGATTTACGTACAACAGCCTGAATGGTTAACAATCAACTCCGTCAGCGCTTTTATGTTTACTAGACAGGCTACTCATGTGGTAAGTTTCATAGTTCTTTTCATCAGTAATTTAAACAGAAACAAAATGCTTTGAAATCCTTCACAAATGTGTCGGAGCTCCTTTACTGTATTATATCAGTTACCGGCGTAACTCACGATGATGCTGCTTCTGTATACTGGTGTACCTCAATGGATGAATAATGACTTTCATGTATTTATTGCGATCCTTAGAAATAATATACTTGTAAATCACGACTTAAAATTTCGTATTGAGCAGTTATGTATTTCAATATGTATGCAAAATAATATTGTTGAACGAACATACTTTCAGAATATCCACTGTAAAAACACTGAATGATTAAACACACATTTAAATTAAAACACAATCTTATACGCCTGTATATAAACGTAAAACGTATATAATATATATAAACGTATATTTTCAGCGCCGTGTATTTTGTTGAAAACACGTGTCTTTATAGCTGTTTTTAATTACTAATTACTTAAGCGACATTACAATAGAAATATTTATAAAATTGTATTTTCAATAATGATTGTGAATGTAGACATACATTAAAATTTAAAATGGTTTTTTTTTTGAACAAAATGTTCCATTTTGGAAATTCAAAAGCATTTAGGTTATTAAAAGAATTGGTAAATAGTATTTATGTATCTGAAAGTCTTAACTAATTATTTGCTCGTTTAATATTAATAAAATAATTCCTACAGTTACAAAAATAGTTTAGAATATTAATTATAAAACTTGATTTCAAGCAAAGTATTATCTGTATAATATAACATCGTTCGAAAGTAAAACTCTATTTTCATCATCTTAGGGAGCAAAACATTTAATAATACATCAGATAGTTTCTATACATGAAATCAGAATCTTATTAGAATCCAGTTTTTATGACGCAAAATTTTTCAATATTTCGTTTTCTTAGTAAAATTATAGTATCTCTGGCAGCTTTAAATCAAATAAAGTAACAGCGGTAGGATAGCTTCCCCGCAAAGCGGTGTTAGTGTTGAAAGAAT